>CAJNDV010034830.1:29228-39456 GCA_905221635.1 Symbiodinium sp. CCMP2456 | reverse complement strand
ACTACTACTACTACTACAACTACCAGGACTGCTGCTACAATGTTGCAGCTCCTGTAACCACAAAAAACAGTCACTAGATATTGCCACCGTGATTGTATGCCGACGACGACAACGATAAGAGAGAACGCAGAATCTGGCAGTCTGAAGATTTGCGAAGCCTTTGCATCCAAACGAGGTGTAGAGTTTTAATCCTTGATCCAAGAACCCTACACCGCAAGACTCGGTTCCAGGGATCAACGATCCAGGTGTGCTGAAGCTGCACATGTGTGTGTGTGTGTGTGTGTGTGTGCGTGCGTGCTGAAGGTCTTCCTGTGTCGCCAAAGCTTGTTTGCCTGGTAAGTTGGTTTGTGCTGTCCTCAGGCTTGGGGACGAGTTGAAAACTTCACACTCGGTCAGAATGCACGAAGTCCGAAGTAACCAGGGCAAACCGATCTGTGATCTGGGCTTCAAGCTTCTTTAGCTACCAGTCGAACTCAGCCGTGTCCGCGAGGCCGTACTGGGTGATGGAAGCTGCTGTTCTTGCAAAGTTCCCTTGAGCCCCAAAGCTCTCGGTTCCTCGGCCTCGTGAGGTATCACAGCGGTATTCGATGAGGTAGGTTGGCACCTCCCCGGCAGCAACCTGCAGAACCCACCGCTGAGGAAGTTCGGGAAATGCCGTGGAGGCGCTCGAACTGCTGCGCGCGCACACACATACACCCACACCTCTGTTTCATTCTTGACAACAGCGAATGACGGGTTTGAGTTGCGCGCTGCCTCCCGCGAGCTAACCTCCCAACACCCAACTTACCATCATGCCAAGGCTTCAATGAAAGAACATGAAATCCCATAGAGCAGCGCAGGGGGACTGCCTCCTTCGCGGAAAGAACATCCGTTGTGAAGTTCCCATCCTTCCGCTAGGTTCGAAGACGCTTTCCACACTTCGGCGGCTGGGCACTCGGTCGAACAGCTCCGTTCAAGCTTAGAGGCTTAGAGGTGCCGATCAGTGACTGTTCTCGTACGCAAAAGTCCGCACTAATGCGGCACCACGGCAAAAAGCCGCTATGCAGCACAGCAGGTACTGTATGACCCCAATACTGAATGCCTTCGTGCAGTCTCTTGCTTCATCAGAAAACATGTGTGCGAGTCCTTCTGCCGCTCGATGTCCGCAATCCGGTCGGCCACAGCATTGACCGAGCCAACGTCGGACCTTTCAGAAACATCATTGGGACGCACCTGCTTCGCGGTTGCAGCGGTTTACAGCCCGCGTTCTGCTTGATTTCACGGCTTTCGACTTGCAAACAGGAGCTGGAACAAACTCTCATGAGTGGAAGTTGCGCACTGCCTGTCTCGGAACTAGGGTTTACTTGGAGGAGGGCGCCGTACTTACGACCGTGACACACAAAGCACACTATCACTATTAGTAATTAGTGTTGGCTCTTGTTGTCTTCCGTGAGCCATGAGCAAGCCTTATGTTGGCTGGTCTCGGGCGAACATGATTGTGTTTCTAGCGTCTTGATTGTAATCCATCGTAGCACTATCAAAACCCTTGATTCTGCAAGTGCTCACACATATCTCTTCAAGAACGGCAACTTGATGTTCAGACGATTCAACTGGAGAGGGTTTGTTGTACTTAGCGCACCTGGCACGGCGGGGCAAGACCGCAAACCCATCCTGCCGAACCAAGCCTCTCGTGCCTGCCATGCTTCCTAGGTATCCGGACAGGCTGTTGGCGAAGACCTCGTCGATGGTCAACCCCACTTTCCTTCGGTTTTGAGCTTAGGAAGTGTACCGGCGAGACGCGAGGCCGAGCGAGTAGCATAGCACATCATTGTGTATAGCGAGACCAAGCATTGGAGCTCTCGAAGCTGCACGATACTCCTAGGATTCACAGTCAATCGTTGGGAAAGGAATCAAATCCCTCATCTTCAAGTTGTCGAACTACCGCCAACAAGAACTTTCTGGACTAAAGCATGACCAGTCCCCAGCACGCTAAACCAGCTTTGAAAGCAGCTGATTTGTGTGCGAGCATGAGACGTGCTGTGCGTTCGACTGCCTTCGGGCATCCAAGCATCAAAGGTAAAGCATGCTTCCAAAAAGTGCAGATCAAACACCAACCCAATGAACTCTCATTCCAAGCATTACCTGCTCCCAGCGGCCACTTTCCGTAAGGGTCGGATGCACCGACACTCTGCTCGAAGAGATGGGTCTTCGCAAGGATGAACTTCCTTGCAACTGGGGCTAGCCAAGGCGTCAAAGCATGCGTGGGGCTATGCCTGCTATGCTTTGTGAGATCCATGTCACAGGCCCCAAGGCCCCGAAGCAGGTCCCAGGCTGCAGGGGCTCCGTTTAACAGCAAAGGCCACGAGGCCTTTGAGGCTTCGCAAAGGCTCTGAGAGACGGTGAGTGTCGACTTTTGGGGCTCTTCGTGGCGACTTCAGTTCCGCCGTTCTGCTGCCTTGCTCCAAGGGTCTCGTTCCAAGTGAATCCCTGCGGCAGCTGCACGCTGAAGATCTCGTTGCCAATTTGCTTCAGGCCCTCCTGGCGCTTGGATCATCTTGGAGCGCTTGGGGCAGGTCTCAGCTTGAAGCCTGATATCGCAACGGGATCGAATGCTTGAAGACCCCGCGTGGACCTCCGCCCGCGCAGCGGTGGGAACCAAAGCAAGGAGCCCGAAGGACAGGCGGCGGCTCCGGCGGCTCCGGCTCTTGACCTCAAAGCGAATCCCTAGCCGCATGCCGCCAGTCCTCGCTTCTCTTGGCAGCTTCCCACCTGTCGGCTTCCTGCCGCAGCGCCGACAGCGAGCGCCGGCCACGGGCTCGGGGCCCGGGTGCCAGGGCTGGAACCAGCCTCGGCGCAAAGCGCCAAAACTAAACATTTCTGTCTCTGGGCTCTGGATGCTCTCGTTTTTCGTCGCGGGCCTCTTCTGCCTCTGGCGGCCGCTGGCGAGCTTCGGAAGCTCGGCTTGGGATGGCAGGGCGGCTCACTGCCACGCTGGAGAAAGCAAGCGCACACATAGCGCCTCTTTTGAGACAGGATCCTGGACAAGGCTGACGTATGTAGCTGCGTCGGATGACGATTCAGACGAACTGGGAGGCATGGAGAATAAATGTCAATTGGTACCTTCACCTACTTCTCTCTGTGCTGAAGAGCTGCAAGCAACTGCACATTCATCTGTAAAGTGCTCAAGCCGACTAACTGACATTGGACTGCCGCTATCCGAAGATGCTAAGGAGCAGCAGCTCCGGGCTGCTGGATCCCGGGCTGATAGCCGCTTGGACTCTTATCCCTGCGTCTGGGGCTATCAGCAAAGAGTCGAGGCTGATTTGGAAAGGGGTCCGGTGGTTGGGCATCAAAAGAACCCTAACGAGGCATGCAGTTACCATTCTGATGGTAACTTAGCACAACAAGAAGCCCTCAACTGCCGCAGCCACGATTACTTATGCTCCAACTATGGGCTTTTGGAAAGCGTCACAAATCGCCCCGATTTCTGCCCAACGACGCGCCTCATGCGCTTTTCGAGGGACCTGTCAGAGTGATGGGCTCCCACAAAGGCTAATACACTCGCACGAGCAATATTTATCGTATCATTGACAACGCAAACGCCTCTTTCTTTGCTTGGGTTTCTGGCTCCATGCCTGGTCATTCTGATTTTCCTTGTTGTTGGAAGTCGCCAATGGCCTCACTACGTCGGCGGCAGCTTCTCATGCCCTGCAATGCCCTGCAAGCTCCCAAAATGAGAAACTCAGGCCGGGCACTTGCATGAAGACCACTTCGCGGGTGACTTGGCCTTGGTTCCGGCATGAAGAAGACTCTCCTGCTAAGCCAATTTGGTCGACCCCCTTTTGTGCAGCACGAAGCCTGACCTAAAGAAGACGACCACATTGCCGTACCATGTCAGCGTGTGTGATCCGGTCATCACCATGGAAGCGGACGTCAATCGGCAGCACATTCTCCGAACCTGCAGCATCGCATAGATCAAGAACGCTCAAGCTGAAACTTGCGGCTTCACTGCGGATAACAAGCTTGAAGCTCAACCCAACTAGGCATCATGGGGTAAGCTGAGAGATCATGATTCACCGCTGCAACAGAGTCATGAACCGCAAGCTCAAGCGTCGGCCGTCATCGCCCTCGGCCCCGTTCCCGTGCCTCCGATTCGCTGGCCGAGCGGCCGCTTCGGCTGAGGCCTCGCTCCCAAGTTTTTCCCTTGAGAAAAAAGCTTCTGGGAGGGCCAGACACATGCTTGTGGGCGTCTATGTGTATACACAATTATACACACACATGAGCGGAATTATCTTCGAAGAGCCTTATGTCATGCAGGGTGTGCAGCAGTCGCGGCGGCTGGTTGAAAGCAGATGCTTCGAGGCCGCAGCCGGAGATGGCGAGCCTTCTCCTCGCCGAGATGCGACTTGACGGCGCACGCTCTGATTCGAATCCGACGAAAACTCCCGTGCAAATGATACATGCCGTGCCCTGCAGCGAGGTGCCTCCAGCAAATGCAGGCCCCAGTGGTTTTGTCGATTGCCAAGATGTCAAAGCTTAGCACACGTCCCTGCCGTCTAGAGGGACCGCACGGAAAGCGAATACGCAGCATGCAGCTGCAGCGATTGGCTTTGCCTTCCATGCTGGGGCTCCGTTGCGATAAAAACCGGAAGCTTCGACCCTGGCGCCCGGTGCCTCGCAGAGGTTCGACGGAGGCCTGGTGAAAGACTCAAACGTTCTCTCGACTTGCAGCTTCGCGCCAACAAATCGGTCATGAGGCTTTGTAACCGTCTTCTCACGGGCGTGCACCATGCCCTTAGGCCGCAGCTCCCTTGTGTGCAAGGATGGCGTCGCCACCCTGACCGTGCAGGACAAGCTAGGACTCAAGAAAGCTTTGGGAACGTGTGAGTCTCAGTTCTATGCGTTGGTCGAAAGCCAGAAGCTCGCACAGAGTGGCGCCTTCGTCCGAGAGATTCAGCCACCATCGTGGCCTGACCCCAGGCAGGAAAAGCCACTTGCTCAACATGAGTTGCCGAACCCTTCACGCGACGCTACTGTCGAAGTGACCCCACTTGCAGACTTCTGCATGGGAAGCCTTCGCTGGAGTCCAGAGATGCCCCCGAGAATGGCACTTCTTGCGCCGAGAGAAATGCCCGTTGATCCGTGTTTGCTCAACCACCCCTTCCTGAAATGGAGTTCTGGTCGTCTTGCCCTGCACTAGTCGCGGCAAGCGTCTGAAGGTCCCGTCTGGGGACCTCACCTTCAGACCTGCTGGTTGAGCACCTGCCTCCCGTCTGCCCAAAAAACACGCTGCGGCACACATGTCATAAGTGGTAGCGCGTGGGACTCCTGATCGCTGCTTTCGCAGCGTAAAGCATCAAGTGACCCTGGGTATACGCGCATTCTGCTGGCCAAGTGCACGTGTCGGGACTTAGGCCCTTCGCCAAGTTCTGCTTAGAATAGAAGCTACATGTTCCGTGTAGAAAGGCTTAGGTCAGACTCCAAGTGCTTGGATGGGGAAGAGAATCAATCAGGACGTGCTTCTCAGAGCACGCATTGCAAGCAAACGTTGAATTTGATGCTTTGGGATCTCGCACGAGGCCTCAGAAACGTGCCTAGCTAATGATACACAATATCCAGATTCTATGCAGGACGCAGCGGCGACTTCTTAGGTAAGGCCCCTACCCACCCACAGTGACCACAGGGGATAATCGAAGCTATGTTGTGGTGCCACTGTACCCCCATCGTACCACTACTACTGGGTGGGGCCTAACCCAAGCGACCTCCAAACAGAGAAATCAAGTTTAACAGCTTTTCTGTCAACAAGTATCATGCATGTCCAACCATCCGAAACCCTCTTTCCCAAATGTAATTGGTGCTGCTAGGATTTCTGGCACAGGGACATGCCTCGCAACAAAGTTCTGTCAGGGCGCCAAACTCTCGAAGACTCTTCAAGTATCACACACCCAATGCCACGGTGCAGTGCAGATGAGCTTTTTTCTCCAAGGGCTGTGCACCGATGGATATTGCGTGGGGCGGGCACTGCCTTGGAAAGTGGAGGCTGTTTAGCTTGATCATCTGCTCCGGCTGAAGGGAAACAACAAGAAAGCGCTCACGCAACTGCAAATGCATGGTTTGCCGTACAAACAGGGTGTCACACATCAGGCCATGAGGAGATGCTCCCATGAAACAGCTGGCCTGCAAATGTGTCTTGAACCGAGAATATGTTCCCTTGAGATCTGTCTAGCTTCTGCCTATGTTTGTGTGTGGTGTTGTTGGCATTGCAAAGTCGTAAACCGGGCTGCCGCAGACACGGATCGACAAGTAGCTTGATTTTGACTGTGGCACGGGCTGGTGTCCAAACAGCTTACGAAGTAATGAGGTATTCTAGTTTGCAAATGAAATTTGCTTCTTCGATTCCACTAAGTCTACCGTACCACTGCGTATTATCTATGACAGGCTTGTGTGTCGACATGCGTGACATCTAGTGATGGAATTTCCTCGAGTATGCACTCAGCATCTGAAAGGGCTCCCGCCGGCGTAGGTTTCTGGCAACTCTTTCAAGGCCGGCGAGTTCGGGCCTGCATCATTCGGTGATATTGTGGAACTCGATGTGTTTTTGCTACATCACATGTCAGGGAGAGATGTGATTGGTCAGCTTCGGTGGAAGCTGCGACAGTGTCGTTCCTGGGATCTACGGTGCAGGCCCGAGGCAAAAGCTCCGAAGTGAGCCCGGCCTGGATCTATTGCCAGCTGCACACGGCGCTGCCTCAGGCGCAGTTGCAGGCCAAGGGCTAGGAATCCGAGCTTGTCACTCTTGAATCCATGCAAGATAGACGAATCCGAGGCCACAGCTGCTCTGCGAGGAAGGCGCTGGTCTGGATGCGACATTGGGGGAAGAGTGTGGAACATGGGATTCAAGGCGCTTGTAAGTTGAAGGACCAAAGCTGTGAGCGTAGGTGCAAGGCAGCTCTGGCATGAAAAGAACGCGCTCAGGCGGACTCAGGCGGTCGATGCGAACCTCGCGCAAGCCCAGTACGTCCTTCTCCACGACCCCACGAAGGGCCCCGGTCCGGCCTGAGACACTCGCAGCCAATTGACATGTCACGAGCAAAGACTACAGAAGCGCATTAACTAAGGGAGCCGCACTTCTGATCTGGCTGGGTAGTGTGATCCAGGAATCCGTAGCTTCCGTTTGGACTAAAGTTGCTGCTTTTGCTTTGTGACTCCATTTCCGCTTTCCCGCGAGATGTTGGTTGCCAAACCCCAAACCCTAAAAGGAGATTTCGGTTGCAACACCCAGAACCCTACAAGCAGGTGTTGTGCGCCAACCCTAAAAGAAGATGTTGGTTGCGAAAAACGGTACGGGAAGAGGCGACATTGAGCCGATGTTGGTTGAGAAACTTTAAACCCTCGAAGGAGATGTTGGCTGCCAGATCCAAGGCCCTAAAGGGAGATGTTACCAGTAGTTGAGAAACCCATGTTACTCAGAAATCAGATGTTGGTCGCGCAGCCCAGAACCGTAAAAGGTGAAGCTGGTATGTTAAGGCTTCCAAAGCATAGGAGAACACTGGCAGGAGACTTTGTGGACCAGGCTGTTTTTGCTCGAGAAAGATTGGTGCCCGATTGCCCTGTGTGGTAGGTCAGAGTGAGCCTGTTGCTAAACATCTTTATCTATTGTTGGCATTTCACATCGCACGTACTAGGCCCCAAACACTGAAATGATATGTTTTTTGCGAAACCCAAGCAAATTTTGGTTGCCACACCCCCGACCATAAAAGGAGATATTGGTTGAGAAACCCGAAGAGCACATGTTGGTTGCACAACCCCGAACCCTGCCAGGGGATGAGAGCTTGGAAATCGTAAGCCTCAAAAACAGAGATAGGTCAAAAACCCCGAAACCCTGGATGTTGGTTGAGGAACACCAAGAGGATGCCTGCCTGCGTGAGCAGTTTTGTGGAGACAAAACCCCCATGCTTCCTGATCGGCCGGCGCCCGTGCAGAAAGCCTTCTGACAGCTGACAGTGCTGTCTGATGCTCTAAGGATACGGAATGAAGAATGACCGTGCCCAAACCCTCACTGTGGTCCTAAGTTGCAGAGCGGCTTTGGCTTGGGGATCTCGAGGCACCCGGGCCCCCGGCCCAAAGCCTCCCGCTGGGCTGTTGCCTCTCGGTGCGCCTTCGACAAACTTGGGAAGGCTTGGGTGTCTAAATGCGGGCTCACTTGGCGGGTGGCCACGGTGCATAATTTGCTCCGATGACAGGTTCTTCGCACTTCCCTCCAAACTTTAAAGGCCAAAGGCTACGTACATATCCATGTCCATACATGGCTGGTTCTACAGCTGGCGCAGAGTGCGCACCTCTCCGATCCGTGCCCACAGTCGCTGGAGCTCCTCCAAAAAGAGCGCGCGCTCGTCTGAATTTTGTTACTTCGCTCTTCCGTTCCGGCCAAGCTGGTCTTACGCGGCCGAAGGTGATAGAGGGGAATTGTAGGCTGTGTCATGGCTGCACAACAAACACCGCAGAACACACAGCGACAAAATATGACCCTGCATAGAAAGTGATCGACGCAGCAGCGAACAGCAGCAACCAACCCAGAGCCAGCACGGAAAGCCAACTTCTGAAACGAGCACAGGAATCATAGGACACTGCGGGCACAGCGCAACAACAACAACAACTCAAAGGTTAGCCTTCGCAGAAAGGCATCAAAGGTTGCCGGCAGAGCACCAACGTCCGTCAAGCTTTGCCCTCGGCCTACAGCGTAGGGCTGGCCGAAACAGCCTCCTCCGCGTTCTCGGTGTCTGCGCTGACGCGCGCTGCACTTCGCAGAAAAGCCAATGCCTTACTGCGGCCGTGGTAAAGTCTAAGCCTAAGCTTAGCACATGTAGCACGGAGGCATGCGAAGAGCATGTGCATGTATAGCTGAAGAGGGCAACAGTAAAACAGGCCTGGTCTGGTAATTGGAGACGCTCCCTTCGTGAAAGCACATCACAAACACCTTCAAGGAAAGCCTAGGATGGTACTTCTACCAGAAACCAGCACATGAAACGAATTGAACGCGCAGAAAACCACAAGCCTCTTTCACCAAACATGCCCGAAAGCAAGAAAGGGACGAGTAGTGCCTCGTTCTGGTGCATCTGGCCAGCACGGCGAAGTTCCGAAGCCTCGTTGCCTTGCATGCCAGCAGCTTGTCGGATGATTCGAACCCTTCTTCAACTTCACCCCTCCAGGTTGACCTGCTGCTGACTGAACAAGTCTGAGGGTGGGTTTCTCTCATACTGCAACGGCACTGTGGACCAACAGATCGAGTCAAGAAATCTGCAAATCGAGACATAGATGATGAAATACGAAGATAGACTAGTTGCGTAGCTGAAGGTGCGGGGCACCTACAAGCAGAGAAGATCCCAGCAACAGCCTTTATTTCTTGCACAGGGATTGCATCTCAGGTGCTCCACACGCGAACGAGTCTGTGCCGGCCCAGCTCGTACTCCTGTGCCTCCTCGGTGTGGCCGTGGATTGCAAGATGCGGTGTGGCCGTTTGATTCTGATAGGTCACGCCTCGGCCACTGCACCGATCTTCCAATTTCACAGCTTGTACTCAGCAGCCACCACAGAGCAAGTTGGATTACTCCAGACCAGTCGAAGCACCATGCTGAATTTACTGCACTCCTGCCTGTCTTTGGCTGTGTCCTTGCCACAAGATGCCGCCTAGTTGCCACCTTTTTGCGCAACTGCTCACCTCCTCCCTGCATCTTGCAGGTATGCTCCTGAGTTAAGATTCGCTTCCGATGGTCTCAAGATGTGTGGTCGGGCAGTCTTCAGCGAGAATCTGCCCAGGGCTCGATGGGGGTTGTTCCGGGCTGCCAAGTTACGATGCAAAAAAAAACACGCGCACCCAAACGGACAAGTACGGCTTGAGAAAGACGGGGGTTGACGTCTCTCCATGGTTCTGGCCGTCTGCATCTGCTGCTGCCGCTGCGGCTGCGGCTGCGGTTGCGGCTGCGGTTGCCGGTGTTGGTGTTGGTAGTGGTGTTGGCGTTGTTGATGATGATGATGTTGTTGTTGCTGTTGTTGTTGTTGTTGTTGCTGCTGCTGCTGCTGCTGCTGCTGCTTCGCTGCTGCTGTTTGTTGTGGCTGCTGTTGCTGTTGCTGTTGCTGGTTGCTGGTTGCTGGTTGCTGGTTGCTGGTTGCTGGTTGCTGGTTGCTGGTTGCTGGTTGCTGGTTGCTGGTTGTTGGTTGTTGGTTGTTGGTTGTTGGTTGTTGGTTGTTG
>CAJNDV010034830.1:0-15312 GCA_905221635.1 Symbiodinium sp. CCMP2456 | reverse complement strand
AACAAACACAATTCAACATATGTATACACACACATAATTGTTTTTGTGTTTCTGTGTACCTGTATGTACATATGGGTGTATAATACATATATATATATATATATGTATATATATATATATGTCTATGTGTATATATATATATATATACATGTGTGTATAATACACACAAACTCACGCTGCAGACAATCGTCTGAAGGAAGCGCCCGTAGAGCAGTACAGCGACGAAGACACACTCACGAGAAGAGTAGGATACACGCAGGCCCTGTAAGCCACTCAGTCTCAGTGCCCTAAGCTGATTCCTTTGTTCCTCCAACGTGTCAAAACGCTTGTTCAGCAACCTTTCCTTTGTATGTAATTACCTCGCTTTAAAGCACAAACGAGCTGGTTGTATTTTATACTCGCACAGACTGGCGCACTCGCACTTGCAACTTTCCATCTCATGAGTTCATTTGTTGTGGTGCCTTTCAGCTATCATATTGCTATGATGTCATTGCCGCATGCCTTTGGCATGGTGTTGACAAGCACTGCTTAGAGTTGCACAGATCTTTACCCACAGTATGAGCATACTGCGCATTACATGAGTACAAGGTTCTGAAATCGCGGCGTTGTACAGTACCCGTATTCCAGTAGCAAGAACGAACACATGTAGTATGCTGCGGTGGAAAAAACTACAACGGTTCTCGGATTCTTGTTTACAGGACTATGTCGACAGCATTGTTGATGCCATATCGCTACGACAGTCGCATTATAAACATTCGTAGCGGCATGGCGCCAACAATGCTATCGGCATAGTACAAGAAATTGGCTGCCTGTCAACACCTGTCAAACTCGGGGGCGTTGGTGTAAAGCGGGACATGATTTTCCTGCGATCCCAAATCTTTGAGCCAACACAGGGTCTCAACACCTGCAACACCTCTACTCCGACTGCCAAATCTACCCAGAAACCGCCCTCTTGGAAGGACGACCGACTTTCTCAGACTTTAATCGCCGGGTTTGGGACCTGCGGGGGTGGCACCTGCGGCTTGGCGGGCTCTGCCGACTCCTGGGCTTCAGCAAAACGTGCAAGGCTGGAGAATACACTCCCGCAATGAGAACCCAACGATAACAAGAGAACACGGCGACTTTGCGCAAATTTGCGATTATGCATACAAAAACATCTTTGCGTTCCCGAAGGGCGACATCGGCAGTTTGGCTCGCCAGCAAGCAATACAACTCGATTTGGCCCTCCCAGTTTGCATGGCAAAACCGTGAAAAAGAGGAAGTGCCGTGGGCAACTGTGTCGCTTGTAGCCTCGGTACGCATGTTAAGAGTCCAGAGGATGGGAGGCAGCGCAGAGTCGGGAACCGGGGGGAAACCTTCCGGAGTGAGGCTGATGAGGCTGGCTGCAGAAGCTTGGAAGTGGGCCTGAAGGCAGTGGCGGGAGATGGGCAAGAAGGCTAATGCGCGAACGTTCTGCCGGCTCGGTAGCCAGGACGTGACCCTGGATCCCAGATAGAAACGTGCGTGCGCGTGTCTACCCGAGTCCAGAAATCCTGAAGCTGTGCTCATCTGTGCTCAGCGCCGAGCCCCGACAGCAATCAGCTGCCTCTGCGGCGCTTCCTTCTCCGGCTCGGGTGCCTGCATCTGCATGAAACGCAACTATGTCCTCGACTCATCCTCGCCTGAACGAAAGCTTGGGTGCATCATCGAACATGAAGCCTGCAATTTACTTTTCAGGTTAGGGTTTTGCGCTCGCCTGTACTTTTGCCGCAGTACTTGGGACTGCTGCTGCCCGTGAGAGCGGGCCGAGTTGGTCCAAGGCCATCTCCTGGCACCGCCCGCTTGAACACAGACCGGAGCTTCAAGAAGTTGTCCTATCACTACGCGATTTACGCGTACGGTCCGCAGGGGTCCTCAAGGACCTTCTGCACTTCCGTGGCCGCCTGGAGTCGAGGTCGACTTCTCTGACCGACAAGGGGCAGATGTGGCTCCGCCTCGTACTCCTCGCCGTCCTCGCGTAAGGCTTCCTCGATGCTGTCCTGGCGCGGCGCGAGCACCAAGGACTCAAAGGATGCCTCCTGAGGGCTCTGGCCACCGCGCGCTAGTCTGCCTCAAGCCCTCTCAAAACCCGGCGAAGCCATCATCGGCCCCATCCTCGGCATCAGCACACTGCGCCATCTGCATCCGCATATCCTGCTCCGAGGCCGTCGCAACACGTACACAATAACACAAAACAAGTAGTAGATTCAATCGGAAGACAGGGGCAGAGACACTCAGACAGCACACACCGCATGGCAAAGCAATCCCTACATGGGACGCTGACATCTCATCAAGTTCGCAATTTTGTACAGCCTTGACTGTGCTGCCTGGTTTTGTTGCGCTGTTTTTGTGTACCCCCCCGCCCTCGGAGTAGGTTCAGAGCCAGGGCTCCCGTTGGCAAGTTGTTGGGTCCTCAACGCTGCTCGTTATGTTATAAGATGTTATAAGCCTGTGCTTGCTTCCAAGCACCTTCGGCTATGCATCATATATACCGGTGGCCCTAAGCATGTTCGTTGCTCCGAAGACTCCCTGGCAACTTATGCATCGTTTGATTTAGCAGATTTAGTTGAACTGACCAGCCCTACTGCGCTTGCTTACAGGATCCGCTTTCAGTGCTTCCTTGCTTACTGAAGGACATGCTTGCCACGTTTATGTTTGGCAATGAAAGAACTCTGGGGGACACGCCGAACGGAGACGAGGACCCGAGTGGCCGAACGGAGTGCAGGAAGGAGGCAGGGCAGAGCAAAACAAGGCTCCATTTCTAGGCTCTCCTGGTATACGTATCTCTAGCAGTAGGGCGGCCGACTCTAATGCCCGCGCCTTCATGGTCTCGCTGATCTCCGGGATACGTGCGATGGTATTCATCTTGCGCATGATGTCCCTGAACTCGCAAGGCATATCGCCTAGATAACGAATAATTCTCTGCTCTTATCAAGCTATCAATAACGACAGCTGCGATCGAGTTGGGACTTTGGCTTGGGTATCTCCCGAATCACGAATTGCCCTCCGCACAGCCATGACTGAGGGCCAAACGATGAGAGGCGGATGGATGCGCTGGTGGAAATGGAGGCCATGTGCGTGGTGAGCTGCAGCTTCACCGCTTCCATCGAGGCCTCCCAGGCGTTCGCAGTTCAAAGCCTCGGAAGCCTCAAGCTTTGGAGTAGCAGGCGTTGGATGCCACGTCCAGGAAAATTAGCCCGGCAGCCCGGCCGTCACGAAACAATCCTACTGTTCCGAACCTCGAGGCAGCTCTTAGCTGCCTTCCCGAACCAGCTTGCAGCAAATGAAATAGAACACCCGAAGACTTCGAGCTACTGGAAGCAGCTCGCAGTTCTTTTCTCGAATCCGAAGGTCCAAACCTTTTCCGGCTGCTTGGGCATTGGCTTCTTGACCTGCAGGGCATGGAGCTCTACTGGCAAACGGTCCCAGTTTTGGTCCCAGCGCGCCTGGGGTGCTTGAAAGAGCCAGTCTTCGATGACCAGGTAATCAAGATCCGGGAGGGTGTCCAGCATCTCAAGGCTTTCTCGAACAGTATTCACGATCGGCTTTCCTCTGGAAGCTCGTGTTGAGGCAGCCAAGCCAGTCATCCTGCCTACAGCCAAGAGCAGTGAGTGAATCCAGGACTCATCTTCCCTGCTCTCCGACTGGGGCCGCGCAGTGCCATCCTATAGTGCGCCAACGCGGGGAATCAATCGACCCTGCATGGACATGCGCACACGTACAGCAAATTCCATAAATGTGCTCAGAACCACCCGGCCCACAACCTCATTGGAGCCACAGGGCGGTACCACTAGCGAAACTTCAATCGGTTCAGGCGCCTCTTCTCATAAATGTCTGGCAGCCAGCAGTGACCTGTGCCCAAGCGCGCGTGGACCAAATTCCAGTCGCCCTCGATCAACTGCAATGATGGGCTTGCCCCCAGCACTGCGAATTTGCGTGAGTCGGCCAAGAATTCCACACCCTTCAGCTCCGCCAAGCGCCGCGCACCGCGTCGCTCCGCCTCCAGCAAGATCTCTTCATCGAACAAGGGAAAGTCCAAGTATTGCAGTGCTTGTGGAATTCTGGGGGGCTGCACAGCCCATACACCACGTGCTGCCAGGCCGGCATCATTGGGCGCAGGCGCCATGTACACATCCAGGGATGATCGGCATAGGAACCGCCCCGTGCTCCCTGAGTGATGCTTTCTCGAATCAGCTGGTTGGCACGAACGTTTAAAACTCAGCCACCCGTCAAAACGATTTGGACCTCGGCAACCAATCGCATCTGTCCCTCCGAGGACGTGCAAGACAGCGCTAGCACTGTGCTAGCACATGTGGTGGGAAGAGCAGCCTGTAAAGGGAACTCAAATCCCTTGTGGCTTTGTCCTGAAACAATATTTCGAAGTACTCTTCCACCTCTGCTTGCTCTTGGAAAGTGAGTCGTCCGGGCTTTCGGAGGCCCGAATAGCCCATCAGCTTGCCAGCAAAATGCAATTGGACATGCTGGTGATAGACAACGAACTCATAGCAGACATTGTCCGTGGCAAGTTCATCGGCACGCCATCTCTGACAAAGAAGGTTGTGCATCATCTTGAGAACTTGCGTGCTATGTCCGGCAGGAGCGTGTGGAAAGTTCAATAGAAAGTCCCAAAAGGAGAATATTGGCTTGCTAAACGCCATCATCGCTGCCAAGGTCGTAGGAAACCGCTAGGGCAGAATTGAAAGGCGAAGCGTGATAGCCTAGCAGAGCGTGACCTTCATGGTAATGTACCTGACGCCATCTCCCAACAGTCCCGAAGATTTCCTCTACGAGCAGCGGAGTCTGGGCCGTGACTGCAGGCTTGAAGACTGTCAAGTCTATGACAACCCCTTCTGCAAACCTGGTTGGGCAGGGCACCATCTTCACATGCGAATCCATCACGCACAGCGGCGCATACTTTCCACATGTTTCCATCATCTGGATGGCTGCTACGAAGACACCAACTGCTGTCTTCCCAGCCAGCAGTCTCACTTTCGACGACCATTACGTAGTGGGTAGTGAGTGCATGAAGTTGAAAATGTGTCTTGCCATGAGGGGCTAAGCATCACTACTTCAGCGGCAGCTCGAAGAATCGTCTAAAGGCACATCGCGTTCTATCTTTTGACCCGCTTGCACTGGTCCGCTCAAAGGGGCCCCCTTGGGTTCGAGCCATAGGGGCCACGGACGGGTGACACTAAGCTGCAAAGTCTGGGCATCCTAAAGACGCCCTTACTAAAGCTTCAGCTGCATCCACAAAACTCCTTTCGAGCTTAGCTCACTCACGTTGATGTGGTCCTGAAGGCTCGAAAAGCTCCTCTACGTACTGGTCCCACTCAGGTAAGCTCGGCGACGTCGAGGTAGCAGCCTCCTGCAACTCCTTCGCTTTGCGCAGCCTCTGCTGTTTCCTGCGCTGACGAAGTCGTGGTTAAACCTAACCACCCAAGTCTTCCTCTCCAAGTAGGTGGCGGCCACCTTGAAGGCTTCCAAGGTAGCTTTGGTCAGCGAGTCTGCCAGGTTGATGTCGGAGGGAACCCATGTGAGATAGCACCGTCCATCGTCACGTAGGGCTTTCTGGATGGCAGCCACTTCGACTCCCGTGCGGCTGTTTGCCATTCCCAGAAGTGGCGACTCTGAGCTGCTCACGGCATCGTACAGCCCTCTGGAGTCCGTCACCAAGAGTGACTGGTCCATTGACGATGCCAGTCGCACGGCGTTCTTGCGGTTGAGCTCCTCGCCGTTCAGGATCGCCCAAAGTAGCCGCACTCGCCGCGATCTTCTGCTTCAAAAAGTCCCTGACTCTCTGTAGAGTTCGTGCTTTTGGCTGGGCGGCCGAGCTTCCAGCTCCTCCAGTCTACGATAGACATCTTTGCCTCGGCTCCCTGAAGGATGCACGGCTCTGCGAACCCAGTGATGTATCCTCCTGTAGAGGAACCATCCCCTCGGCTTTTGTGGCCTGCGTCTCCGAAGTGGACGGCCACAACGTCTTTCCACGTGAGTCTCTCCTCCGCGGTCTTAAGTTGAAGGAGTGGAAGTACAGGTCTTCCTTGGCTGTCTTCTTCATCTCCTTCAAGATGCTATTCGCCTCCTTCAGGTCGAATGCCCTTGGGTCCGTGAGCGCCGCGGCGGCTATGCCCACTCGGGCACAGTACTGGAAGCCTCCACTGGGCTTATATGATAAGCCCGCGGCACTGGCTGATCTCCTTCTCGGACAGCTTGTGCTCTGCGCCTCGTGGGCAATCCACTGGCTGCAGGGCATTGGAGAAAGTCTCCTGCATCACCTTGATGGAGAAGTCCTGAAGTTGCTGGATCTCCAGCCCAGCAAAAGTAAAGGAACCTTGCCGCCAGGGGCTCCAGACATACATCTTCTTGAGCGGCCTGCCACTCTGGATTCCTCATATCTCCAGCGATGACGAACTCTGCCATCCACCTTGGTAAAAACCCGGATGCGCTTGTCGACGCGGTTCCGTCGCCCTCCGACTCGGGTCACCTTCGTATCGGTGTCCTGCCAGAACACCCGGAGCGCGTTGGTCAAGCCATAGAAGGCACCGACCACTTCGGGCCCGCGCCACTTCCGGCACCCCTTTCGTACACAGCCTCTTGGCGCCGCTGTCTGCGTCGGCCTGCAGAAAGGCGCTCTTCCGAAGAGCGCGTCGGCACATTCTACGGTGTGTCCGTCCAGCGCTGCTCCCTGCAGGAGCAAGTTGCGCTCCAATCGACTCATCGTCGGGGAGGCTGTCTGTAACAGCCTGGCACCTGTTCTTCATCAGCCCGCCTTTGCGTACTGTCTTGTCTCCTGGAGAGGCTGGCTCGCTGAACGGCTTCCAGGTGAGTCGCCAGCACATTGGGATAATCCTGTCCCTCATGGTCTCCTCGTCGAACAGCTCGCACGCTGCTCGAAGAAGGACCTCCGAGACCTGTTTGGCCAATCGCCTCTTCCACGTTGGCCTTCTCATCGGCCGACAAGTTCTTGAAGTTCACCTCCTCAGAGGCTTTGGGCCCGACCAGCTTATCCTTCGTATAGATCGTGCCTCCGGCCACAAATGCGTTCAGGTCGTCCACCTCGAACTCGATGAGCATGGCCTCCTCGCCTTTGTCACTGGCTTCGAGTACCTTCTGCACCAGCTTCTTTTCGGAGGCTCGACACTCCTCGGCTTCGGCCTTCACCTGCTTGATGTACTCTTCCTCCTCAAGCTGCGCTCCTTACCAGCTGGTACACCTCTTCATTGAGGTAGAAGTTGGCCGGCAAACATTGTTTTGCCCTTCCACTCAAACGCCAGGGTCCGATCAGGTTGCTCCGCTTGCTTGCGGTCGTCCACAAAACTCCCTCTGGCGTTCGTGTCCTTCTGGATCCATTGGGTCACTCTTTTGCCAGTCAGTTGCCCAACTTCCACTGGTAGTGGCATGTTCTCCAGTGGCACAAACAGCCTGGTTCGCCACGAGTTGCGGTGCCGAATCAGCACCCTGGCCTCGTCGTCCACCTCCCAGGTATCAGGCACAGGCGCAGACAAGTTGGGGAGTTTCGTCAGCAGCGGCAACCCATCCTTCTTCCGGCCTTCATTGGCTCCTTGTGAAGTTGATGCCAGCGTGTGACCATCTCCTGCACAGTCTGCTGCCACGTAGAGGGGCTGCGTTCCTGCCTTGAGAGTCTCTTCTCCCTCGACCTCAGGCGATCGGCCCGGCAGCCTCTTCCACTCCTCGTATCCGTTCGGCTGGCGGCGCGCTGAAGACAGAGATGTTTCCACTTCCGGGGCACCGCGTTGGCAGGGCCTATTCTGGGAGGTCCAGGTCCTCTTCCATGCCCGTGCCTCTGCTGAGGTCTCCTGCTCGCTTGCAAAGCGCAGTTGTTCAGGAGCACATCTCCAAAGCGAGGCTCCGATCAAGACCCATAACAGAGGATCTCCCCTCAGGAAGAACTGCTGGCTCGATAAGAGCTTTACGGCCTGGTCCGATGAACCGGGCGGATTCACACGCCCCTTCGAGACTTCAGCGTGGCTTTGCGCCACGCACAGACCCAGTCTTTTGTTGGAAACTGTTGGCTGGCCTCGGGGCAGCATTGCGCAGCCTGGTGAAAAATTCTCGCACTGCCTCCTGTGCGCTGGATCCACGCCGTAGGCCCACTGTATGGGCGTGAAGCCTTTCACTTTCAAGGTGTGGTTGGCAGCCATTGCCGCCAGGTGCCCCACCACTGACGGTGGTAGGTTCGGCTCCTGGTTGCGAATCTTCATCATCGTTTTCTTGGTTGCCTTGACCGCCACCTCGACACCGCCTAGTTGCCAATGTGCTTCTCCGGGGTCACCGACCAACCTATCCCAACACTGGACAGGAACTCCGGGAAGTCACCATAGGCCAGGCTGGTCTGTGGATCACACAGAACCCACTCAGGTCGAGGTCGGTGCTGCAACCAGGTAGAGGCAAACACCTCGATGAACTTAACTCCGGGTCGGCCCCAGACTCACTCATCTTGCCACACCAAAGCACCTTAACGGCCTGAAACCTCCTGCGGTCAGGTCGATCATTAAGAGGTATCGGGCCTTCATGGCAGCGCGCCGACAAACTGCCACGGCTGGGGCTTGGTCCCCACAGAGACCGACAGCACCAGTTGCTCTGGCATCAATGCAGGCCTGGCACGTCAGGTTCTTGGCCTCCTCCACCACCCGGTCGCGCAGATGCGAGCGAGCCCTCGGTTGGGTGGATGTTTCGCGGCCTTGCACAGCCGGCGCAGCCATCTCTTTTGGAATCGGGACTCCCTACAAGTCGCAGCCGTTACTTCCTCGTCTGCGGTCGCTTGGTCCCAGGCCGCCTCCGGCACGCGCTGGCTTACCGTCACACAGATATTCAACTTCCTGTGGAAGGCCTCGTCCGTGTGAAGCACCCACCACGTCTTCCTCAGAGGACGTCCCTCGGAGTCTTGAAGCCAAAACATGCAGCCGTCGATCTCCGTCTCGTACAGCTTCTTCTAGTGCTTCGGCACATTGTTCTTGATCTGCTCGATCTCTTCAAGGCCCCAGCACTCGGTCGCCTCCTTTGGCCACTCGATGTAGAAGTGCGGGGCCACCTCGTTGTCCATCAAAGCCTTGAGCAACTTGATGAGGCCCTGGACCTGCTTCTTGGCCCGATATCTTTTCCTCTTTCGGTGGTCCTGCTCTTTGGCCGCGCTGTCGAACTTCAGCCCGACCTGGTAGGAGCTGGTGAGGCTTGCCCAGATCCTCCAAGGAGGGTCTACCTTTGCTTCTTCGATCATCTTCTTGACGCGGTCCTCGTTGGTCAGGTCATAGCCATCGGACCAGCTCTTCTTGTCCACCGTGAGTCTCCTTGACTTGCCGCCTCTTCTCAGGCTTGACTCTTGCTTGTCAGTGAGCTCCCAGATCTTCAAGGGCCTCAGTGACGAAAGGATCGTCGCCAGATCCAGCTCACTTGCCGCCTGAAGCAGCTTCTCCCGTAGCTCTTTGGTAACACTCTCGGTGTTTTCCTCCAGCCACGGTCCCTCTGGCTGGGACTGACCACTCTCATCCATTTGCATGGCATCCTCAGACGCATCGGGCCTTTCTCCAGCTTCCGCAACTTCCTTAGAAGCCGTTGCTTTCGGGCTCCTCTTTCACTGCTTGGCTGGAGGGCTCGCCTTGGGCGGTGGCTCCTTGGCAAAGTTGGCGGTAGGAAGCCTTCGTCGTCCTCAAGGTCCTGGTCCGACCCTGGATCTGCTTCGGCCCGTTTGCTCCTCGTCCTCGTCGGCGGTCCAAATGTCGACGACCCCTTTGCTTTTGCCTTCGTCGCCAGCATGGCCTTGGCGACGATCGCGATCATGGCCTTGAGTGGTTCCCCGGTGCGTGCTCGCCCACGCACGGCCAAGTTGTCCTCTTTGCTCGAGGATCCCTCTCGCCCACGCCGATGGCCCTCGTGTGGCCGGAGCTTTCGGCTTCCGCTTGGCCTTCGCCTTGGCGCTGCTCGCGGCGTCCGCCATGGCCTCGCGAACCGCCTCGGCGTTCAGCTTGGAGTCCGCCATGGTCGAGGTTCCGGGAGGGGTTCTCGGATCTCTTTCTACTCTTGCGCTCGCTCATCTCCCAGGATGTAGAGCCCGGTCACAGGAACTCCAACTCATCCAAGGTGAGCTGCAAATGCTCTGCGTGATGGCTGTCCTGGTTCACTGGCTCACTCTCAGACTGCTCAACTGACAGACAGCACTCACACCGGTTCCCTTCATCAAACTCCAACAGATACTGAAACAGCTCCCTGTTCCCAAACTTCACCGTCTTCTTCAACGAACCAGTTGCCTTGGGAACCCACTTCCAAAAGGTCTTCCGTGGTTTTGGACTTTGCGATGGCAAAATTGATGAGGTAGTCTCAGTCTTAGTTTTTCCCTTAAGGAAAATGTGTTCGACAAAGTCCAAGACCAGGTGGCCTTTTGCGGTCTTCCTAAGCATTCTGCCTTCCTACCAGACACCTGCCCGTAGCACAACCCAGGAAAGCATTGAGATAGGCAAGCTCCTTCATTCCTAAAAGAACTGGCACACCTTTGCTAGGTAGGGCAAAGACGGAAACCTTTGTCTCCTTCTCCGAAATGTTGACCTGGTACAAGGCTTGACCCCAGGCACCCGAGCCGTAACGAAAGTATGGCCGCACCGCTCACTTCGAACTTCACGTCCGGCCACGCTGCTGCGATTGCAGCACACAGCTTCTCTACTGCCTCCTGGCCTGCAGCTGAGGCGGTTGCCCCCGTGTGCTCAGAAGCTCCTAAAGCGCTAGCCCCCTAGTGGCCGCTAAGCAGTAGTCCGTCTCGTGAGGAGGTGAAAGTTGGTGCCGCCCTTCATCTTGCTGCCCTTGTTGCCCTTGCCGCCTTTGCCCCAGGATGGGGTGCTCCACTTGCCTTTTCCTTTGCCAGCACCTTTTGCAAAGTGTTCCTCCTCAGAGTAATTCACCTTGCCTTTCTGCTGGCCGCTCTTAGGCGGCCCACCGTGCTTGCCGCGGCCCTTGTTCATGTATGTCGAGGTGGGCTTCTATGGCCGTTGTGCCACGCCCCCGCCCCAACCTCGGTCCTTCACGGCCGCGGCAACTGCACGACGAGCGTCTTGGAGGTTGCGGTCGTTCTCGGCCAGCATCGCCTCAATCTCTTGCCTTTCCTTCTCGATCTCGCGCTGGTCCTCCTAGAGTTGTACCAAAGCCGAGTCTGGCTCTTCGTCGGCCTCGTCCTCGGCCTCTCCCTGGACCCATTCACCGTCCCGGCCCCCATAAAGGGCCCACTGGTCTTCCGACCACCAGGTGCCCTCGACGTCCTGGTAGTAGACCGAACCATCTTCATCATGCCATCCTTCTGGGTCCATTTCCTCCGTCCAGTAAGCATGTCTTCTTCCATGCCCGAAGTCTAGAGCCGCGGTCTTCGCACATGGAGAGGAGGGCCTGCTTAATCTCATGGTACCCGAGCTTGTTCCGGGTCGCCGCCTTGATGCGTCCTCGGTCGAGGTACTCATCTCCAAAATCATCCAGCCACGGATCACGTCCAAAGCGGCGAGAGGCATAAGCCCCTTCTCCATGAGTCGTTGCAGCAAGTCTTTTCCTTTCGGCTTTTGCGTTCTCCTAGCTTGTCCTCCTTAGAGGACTGCTTGCTGCGAGCGGCTCTCTCTAGAGCTGCTTCGGCGCCCAAACGTGGAGCGCGAAAAAGGTCTTCCTCCGGAACCTTCAAGGGTAGCGGTCCTCGAGCCTGCCTCGTCTTCAGTTCTTGGTCTGGGTCGTCTTCTTCGGCGTCCAGACCCTCAGGTGGCCCGAAGTACAGGGAGGTTCCCTCAGGAATCGCACAGAAAGCCTTCAGCTCACCAAGCTCCACCTCGTAGTCGTCAAAAGTCTGCTCCCGCTCCCTAAGTAGCTTCTGAAGAGCATTCAGCATCTCATCGTGGACCCGGTCCTCTCGCACGAGGAGGGCGGGGATCGCCTCGTTGGGCTTCTTGTGCAAGCGCCGGTAGTAGCCGCCGATCTTGGTGCCAGCGTCTGGCAGCGGCTGTCTATTCATCGGGCTTACTTCCAGGAACTTCACCAGCTTGTCCACACCGTCTTCCGAGTTGAACTCTTCCGGATCAAGCTTGTAGAGCAGAGCCACCAGAGTCGGGTGCTCGCTCTGAAGGGCTCGCTGCACTATCCTCGAAGCGAGAAGTGCACGCTTGGTGCTGTTCAGAGCCCAGCGAATCTCCGTCACGAAGTGGCTGAAGGTCTCGGGCTTTCCGTTCCATGTCGGCACGAAGTTCTTGCCGTCAAAGGACTCGTTGGACCTGCTTTCCCCTTGCATGGCTCCCTGAGGTAGCCTTTGGGCTCTCGGTCCCTGATCGAACCGGCGGTAGCTCCTTAGAGCTCCGCTACCGATTCAGCAGCAGTTCGAAGAATCGTCTAAAGGCACATGGGTGGTTGTCAAAATTATGGTCCCTTTTTGGGTCCTTATTATAATACGGCACTTAATATTTAGGGTACCCAAAAAGGGACCCTAATTTTGACAACTACCTACATCGCGTTCTATCTTTTGACCCGCTTGCACTGGTCAGCTCAAAGGGGCCCCCTTGGGTTCGAGCCATAGGGGCCACGGGCGACACTAAGCTGCGAAGTCTGGGCATCCTAAAGACGCCTTCACTAAAGCTTCAGTTGCAACTACAATGCTTGGGAGAGCCACGGGGCATAGCACAGATCGGAGCTTAGCTCTGCAAACGGCAAATATATAAGCGTGAAGGAGCGTCTTGATGCAAATCACAACAGCGAGTTACAACGGTAACGGAGATGGCGAAAGTAGCTACCTAAAATGCATGCAGGGTCGGATTTGCTACGTATGCGGTTTGTCAATCGGAGTTCTAGCAACTCTCACTTGGTACCAGCCACGCGAGGTTCTGCGATTGTTGGCAAAACTTCGGCCTTCGTTTTCTCCAGCCTCTGTACTGCTTTCCTTGTCTTCACCACGGACCTCAAGCAGCATCTGGTCTGCGATTGCGGACACATCTTGTTTTATCAGCGACTTGGCATTTTGAGGTGCTTGCGTTTACGGCAACCTACAAGCAGTCTACAGTACGAAGGAGTTACAATGAAGGGCTGACCGGAACCACGAATTTGAAGTGAATCATTAGCCCGTAGAACCCTTCGGACTATCTCAGTTTCAAGCAGCGCAAGGCTGCAGAAATGCTGCAATGATTGACCACGACTACGCTTCAATCCAGAAATCCACCTGCATGACGCACCATTACATCGACGAAACTATTCAGGAATGTCCTAATACCTTGCCAAAATACACTGTACACCCCACGCCAGGCGATCCAAACCCTCAACGACCTAAACCCGCCCTTAAATCGATCGGGCACAGACTTTGCAAGGAGCTGCACTGCTTCGACGTTGCCCTTCTCGGCCTAACCAGACATCTCCGAACCCTCACACAAATTTTCTCGAGCTCAAGTCCTGAATGCTCTCTCATGTTTGGGGTCGGGTCGAACGGCTCCCTGCCATGCGAGTCCCTGTAAGCTCTACCCTGCAAGGACGGGAGTGTTTCTGCACCCACCTGCAGCCGGATCTGATCTTGGAGCTTGGCCTGGTCAGAGGCGGTATCCAAGTGTCAATCTTCTGCGAGCCCGACGAGCGGTCTCAGGAGCCGGGGGGCGAGGTGAAGGGTACGGTTTGGTTTGTAAGCATTCGGGGAGAGTCTGCAGCAACCTCATGTTCAGATCATCTTGCAGGGCACAAGCTACAGATTGAGTACAGCGCCTCAAGCAGAATTTCTGCGCCTCATCTTTCTGGATCTTGGCAATCTCTTTGTCCAGGTGCTTGGCCTGCGGAAGGAGGGAAGTTGAATGGACGTGAAATCTGAGCCTTGCAGACTGCAATCCTGTCCTTCGGCTAAACCACTAGCTAACATCTTGTTCGCACCCGCCGTCCCAGCAGTTGCGAGAGTCTTTGCAAATCTCAATGGGGCTGTCAAGACCTGAAGACACGTCCCCACATGCCTGCACAAACAACGCGCTCCAGACTGAGCTTGCGAAGCGGCAGAAGCCGCTGCGCATCGAAATTCTACTTCCTTTCGAGGCCCTCTGGCCGCGGCCTCCCGTCCAAGCTCCCACTGCCACTCCTGTGAGCTGTGCGGCAGACGGCACTTAGCTCGGGATCTTTTGCGACGGATTCTTGTATCAGGTAGCGATGAATGTTACACGAAAAATGATTGGACAAGTTGCTCGAGGCAAGCTTTCGACAGGGAGGTTTAAACCGTCCTCAACTCCTCAACCCTGTTCCTTGGGTTCATCGCCTTGGATTGCCGCCCATGCTGCCAGTCCATCCGTCGCAAACTAGGGTAACGTCCATGCGACCAGCCCCTCGGTTGGCCAGTGTATCCCTGCCCGAAACGATGATAACATCCATGCTACCAGCCCAACATGTCCATGTGCCAGATACAAGAAATCCGGACGTAGAAGTGTTGTTCGCCTCTCCTGCTTAAAACATGAGACGCCTGCATAGCAGCTGGAGAATGCAACTTTGCGTACTACTCATTCCTTGCCTGTGTGTGCCATGTGTGCCCTCTCCCTGCCGTTTGATTGTAGCGTGCCCGGTTCCGGTAGAGGCTGCAGTGGCTTTCGACAGCCAACCAGGCAACGGCACCTCTAGCAATCCTGAAAAGCAAGCGCAGGCAACCTATAGGATTGACTGTCAGCTACCGTACTTGGACAAATCCCTACCGAGCCAGAGTCTACCAAACTCCGAAATCCAGAGCAACTCCGGGCTCGAAATACCGTGTCTTTATCTTCTGGAAAGTCCAAACGGGCCTTCGCTTTGAGCTTCATATCGAAGATGGAATTCTTCTGGCCCATCCTGTTTACCAGGGCTGCAGAGCAGTCCTGGGCTTCTGCTGAAGCTGTCTACCTCTCTATATCCACTCCACCGCGGCACCAGAACGGTACATGGCTTGTGGCTGCTGGCCTAGGTTGTGGACCTCATAATGCCTGCAGGAGATGTGACCCCCTCTCCCTCGTAGCTCAGATCCCGGCGCACTCGAGGCCAGGCCCGCCGACGGAGGGCAAGCGCTGGTGACCGGTGTGCTGGGCTTCCAACCTGAAGCCCTGGATGCGTAAGTCGGACGAGCACGGAAAGCCAAGGGTAGGGTTGTAACGCTTGCCTAGAGTGGCAGAGTGGATCATTGCCCCTTCAGAGCCTGTGTGCAAAGGCCACGGCGCATGAAAATAAACGTGATGCTGGCAGTAATGGAGATGCTTTGCAGCGCACCTGTCATGAAACTACCCGAGAATCACAGGCCGCACTCATACTCTGCGCACCGAAGCACATTGCTGATGGCTG
>CAJNDV010034829.1:14020-28409 GCA_905221635.1 Symbiodinium sp. CCMP2456 | reverse complement strand
CTCGGGGCCAGGGGTTTCGGGGCCTGGAGGGTTTCGGGGGCTTTAGGTGAGGGGCTTCAGGGTTTAGGGTTTAGGGTTTAGGGTTTAGGGTTTAGGGTTTAGGGTTTAGGGTTTAGGGGCTTCAGGAGTTTTTAGGGGGCTTTAGTGGCTTCGAGTTGTGGAGTAGGGTTTAGGGTTCAGGGGCCCCTGCTGGGTCTAGGCTTCAGGGGTTCTAGTCTTGACATAGGCTCCGAAATCGTTACCAACATTCCCCCTTAGGTTTCCTTCATACCCTCAACCGCTACGCGGGCCTTACTTGTGGCGTCCTTGCTACACGTCCGTGTCAGGGCTCAGGATTTTTATGTTGGGGTCCACTGTTTCATGCAGCTCTCCCATCTAGGAGGCTCGAGCATCAATCCTGAGCCCTATTCCCTAAACCCTAAACCCTAACCCTAAACCCTGCTACAGAAGGGGGTGTTAGGGTGCAAGGCTCGGGGTTCGAGGCTCGAGGGCTCAGGGTGTTTAGCATTTCTGGGGTTTTGGCGTTTAGGGTTTAGAGTTTTTGTTAGGGGTTTAGGGGTTTTAAGGGGCTTAGGGGTTTTGGGTGTTGGGTTTTGGGGGTCTTGGACCGATGTTCAAGTTTTACCGTGATTTCTCATATACTATCCTTTGTTTCTTTTTGGGGGGCTCCTACATGTCGGAGCCACAGGCCCCACAAAGCCCTGCAATTCTGAGTAGTAGAGTGGGTAGGCAACCTTCAACCTCTTTGAGGTACTATAAGCCCTACTATAGGGACCTTAGTGATTACCTAAACTAGTTTGGGGGTTCCTTATTGCAAGTATAGTATAACGGGCCCCAAAACCCTATTCTAATCTTTTAAGGCCCCTGCATGACAGAATTCCAAAGCTTAACCTTTAGTTCTCCAAGGGTAACTGGACAAGTAAGAACTCTCACCCAAAACCGTAAAACCCTTAAACCCTAAACCGCTACACCCTAAAAACCACAACCCCTAAACCCTAAACCCCTAAACCCTAAACCCCTAAACCCTAAACCCTAAACCCCTAAACCCCTAAACCCTAAAACCCTAAACCCGAGTTTAGGGGTTTAGGGGTTCAGGGGTTTAGGGGTTTAGGGGTTTAGGGGTTTAGGGGTTTAGGGGTTTAGGGGTTCAGGGGTTTAGGGGTTTAGGGGTTCAGGGGTCTAGGGTTTAGTGTCCGATATTATGGCCGCCCTGCCTCCCGCTTCTGATTGGTCTTAAGAGGTGTTCTTTACTAAGGTGTTTACTTTAAGGCGCTTGTAGGCGTGTATAAAGTGTTTTTGATAAGTTTTTTCGGACCTGTGCGTTTTTCAAGGCTTTTGGAAGGGTTTACATGGGCTTGGCCCATGAAGGTGAGGGTCACTGAAAGTTGGGATCCTTGCGGGGTTTAGGGCTTAGGGTTTAGGGCTTGTCTAAACCCCAATCGCTGATCCCGGTTCAGCCTGACCCCCGAGCCGGAAGTCCTAATCTAGGGGCCTTTATACTTAGAATAGGGTTTTGGGGTCCATTATACTATTAGAACTATAATAAGGAGCCCCCAAAACAGTATTGGAATTATTTAGGCTCCGACATTAAACGCAGAGTTTTGTCTCCTTGGAGTTGTGTGGCAGCAGAGCCCTCAAGGGGACCTTGAAGTAGTGCTACCCACGTGCGCAGTCAGATCGGAGTACCGTCTGAGCCCCAAACGTAAAATCCCCAACTCCTCCTACCCGAAAGACATGTTGACGAGGTGTTCGAAGATGGAAGCATTCTCCTGGCAAGTCATCCGTTGGCCTTCAACTGCCCTGCTTTGCAGATGCAAACCCTAAACCCTAAACCCTCACCCTACCCCCGCACGTCTGTGTAGACAAGGCACATCCCATCACGGCGTACTTCAGGGTGTCAGGATGCCAGCGACGCCCGGCCCACAGCCCTCAAAAGCCCAGAGCTGTGAGGCTAAACCCCGAAACGGCCTTCAGCCTAAATCTTACACTTTACTCCAAAACCTAAGCCTTAACCCTCCAAGCCCTAAATCTCAAACCGAAGCCATGGTTCGCACACCGCAAGCGCCTGCAGTTCCGCCGGGGTGCTTAGCTCTCTCCAAAGCTTCGCTTTCGTGGCTAATATAGGGGCCTTAATAATTAAGATAGGGTTTGGGGGTATACTATACTGACTATACTGTAGTTACTATAAGGACCCCCCCCGCCCCCCAAAATAGTATAGGTAATTATTAAGGTTCGTACATTAGTTGGGGTTTAGGGGTTTAGGCGTTTTGGGGTTTAGGGGTTTGCGGCTGCCCAAAAGTCGGTGAGGCTTGACCTAACAGGTCGTGACGGCGCGCCTGGCGTTCAGTGATCCTCCCACCCACGACCACATCTCAACCTTATCGGGTTTCGGTTTCTTTTCATTTTTTTTTTCGGTTTCAGCCCCTTGCTAATGATCTAATCACCTGGGTGTGAGCCGGGGGTTCTGACTTTTTGGTTGGCGGGGGCTCTGGGTTCTGGTATCGAAGAACTTGAGGCCCCTCTGAACACAAGTTGGTCCGGTGATTCCTGGGCGCATGGGACTGCCTTCGAGCGGCGCACCCGACCCGGCCTCTCCCGAGGTCGGCGAAGAAACGCAGGCTCTCCTCTTCTTTGTGGCTGGTCTTCATGCAAGTCGGAGCTTTTCTAGAGGACAGCATACTGGTCTTGGCAAGCACCTCACAGCAGCTTGCATGATATCCCAAGAGTTCTCCCTTGTTGGCAAAAAGCTGGTGGCCACCTGCATGCGACGAAACGGCAGCTCCAGAGCCTACGGGCAACATGTTCACGGCCAAGCACCCACGGCCTGTACAACCGAAGGTCAAGTTCGATCGACTACAGCACTCCCAAGGCGGGCTTCCTATCTGTCTCTTCGGTGGTATTGGCAAAAAATCTTGGGGCACCTCGTGCCAACATCTTGAGAACAAAGTTTGCAATTGGCATATCTCTGCTCCTGCTTCCGCCCCTGCTCTCCCAGCCGTGCCGCCTGCCCCGTCCTCTCCCCTTGTCGGCTGCTCCCTCTGTCTCCCCCTCTCCTGTTCCTCCCCCGCTGTCCTCCTCTCTCTCTCTCCCCCCTCCTTCTCCCCCGCCTCTTCACTTTTCGCCTCTTGCTGAACAATTGCAGGCATTGCCTCGGCATTCTTTTCCAGAACTCATGAGGCTCCCTCTATCGCAGCAGTTGAAATGTCATTGTGTCCTGTGTGGCCAGTGGATAGCGAGCACAGGGAAAATAAGACTGCACCTTATGATCGCACTAATTCCACCGCGCGGCAGACGTAGCTTCAAGGAGTTCGCACAGGAGCGGACTTCTCCTGGCTACTCACTCGTCTTACCATGTGTGTATGTGGGTTCTCGGACAGAAAACACAATGCGCCACTCGCAGCAATGCCCGATACCATATTCCTTCAGCTTCTTATGCTGCGGCACATAGGAGTGCTGCATCCCATCCTCCCCTCGGATATTAAAGATTCACGTCCTAAGGAGCATGCTGCCGTCAGCATCGAAGGCGAGAGTGGGGCGGAGGACATGCTTGAAGTCACGCGGGAGTGCCAGCGCCGATGCAGCGGTCGTCCGTGCAGCGTGGCAGGGTTGACATGAGTCATGAGACCCACGTTGCAGTGCTTGAAGTGTGCTGCTCAGCGAACTCGTCGCTTTCGAAGGAGTGTGCTAGGCAGGGTATCCCGTATGCAGGTGTGATCCAGAATATGCAAGAGCATCATGTTTACAAGCAGGCTTGCGCGGTTGTGCAGCTTTGGCATGAAGATGGCCGTTGGGTACATGCTCATGTTTCCACTCCATGTTCGGCAGGCTCCCCGCTTAAGAATTTCACGAAGGAGTATGAGCCTTCGCCTGCTGATGTAGAGTGGGATAGTGCGGATAGTGTGATGCGATCAGCCGGGCGCTATCTTCAGCTTGGTAATGCATGTTCATTTGAGCTTCCTAGATACAACAGCGCGTGGAACAGGTTTGGAACTCAACAGACGCTGTGCAAAGCTCGCCTGGTGCATAAGTGTCACGTGCATCTTTGCCAAACTGCAGTGAAGAGCAGATCAGGTCCCCCTGTTGGAAAACAGTTGCGTTTCATGTCGTCTGAGCCCATGTTTGCACGAAAGCTTCACATGATGATTGGTCGAGCACAGGGTACTACAACCAAAGAATTGGCACGTCGTATCATTACGGCTGCTAGTTCGGTTTAGTTCTTAGGAAGCCTTCTTTCGACATTCTTTTTCCGAGAAAAGAACTCAGTGTCCACTTGCATCTGGACCCCTCCATGATTGAATCATGTGGCGGAGTCGTCGTCTTTTCTCTTTTCTTGGTCGTCTTGTGCCGTGATTGGCACTGCAGAGCACTGCTGAGTAATCAAGTTTTCTAGTTCCGCATGGAGCCATGGATGAGTTTATGGTAGTATGCGCTGCCCTTCTTTTCCTGGGTATGCTTGCAGGAGGACTGATCACCTTTACATGCCGTCGGCCTTTGGTGGTTACCGTCCAGCTGGCAAACCCTAAAGATGAGCATGGTGACGTGAGAAAGATCTCTACTGGGCATGAGTTGGGTTCAGCTGCTATGCCGACGTCTGCAAAAGCTAGGGCGAGGCGAGCTCGTGAGCCTGTGAAGACTCAGACAGATGGGACTTTCTTCAAGAATCGTCATCTGTATGGCATCTTTTTGGAGGATGGGGAGACTGTCTTTCGCAGGAATTCGGAGCGTGCCAGGAACAGAGCAACGCGGCCTGAGTTCATCAGGCAGGTATTACCATGTGGCGTGTGCCGCGCTGTGGCAGATGCAGACTCCTCAGTTTATCTTTCCAAGCACGGCGAGAAGTACCATACAGAAGATTGCAAGCATGTGCAACAAAAGAATTCCAAGATTCATGGTGTTACTCCATGCGCGGAGTGCTGGTCTGGTCCTCGCCTTCTTGAGTGAGCTTGGAGTGTCGGGATGAGATTGGAACTTTGTTGCTTATAGTACTATATTCCTGACATGGTTTCAAGGAATGGCGCATGACAGGCTGCTGGGAAGATTATCTTCAAACCATCCCGAAAGGGGGTTTGGAAATTTGGTATACTAGTTTACTGCTGCTGCGGGATGATTTGATGACATGTGTGCAGTGCTGTAAGTGCTTGCATGGAATTTATGATCCATGGATATTTACACCAACTCTGGATGGATGCAGTGGTATGTTTTGCCACGACTGTCAGCTGCGGAATGACCACATCATTCCTTGCTGAAGCTTGTGAGTGAGCATGTTGAGCACAGGGATCGTAGCAGAGTCCCCAGCTTAGCAGTGTTGTGGAATCACATGTTCTTTTCAACAGTCCAGTACGTTTTTGCATGTTTTGGGGTTCGATTTTACATGTCAAGAGTTGTTTCACTGAAAAGTGAGCAGATGCACAAGTGCATCTGCTGTTGTTTGCAGAGCTGCAGCTTCAAGAAGCTGTTTTTGGCTTGGCTCTCAAAGGGTTGAACCGCTGCAGGGAGAGCGAGGACAGCGAGTGGGAGGCTTGGGCAAAGGGGGTTCGAGAGACCTTCCGCTTCAGCGCTTGCCTCAAGGCGGCAAGGGCCTTGTGCCCTCGCGCCAGCTGCAGTTCCCTGGTGACGCTGCTTTGGCTACCGATGAGGAAATGTTGGATGATGTCGTTGGGCCCAAGAGGCCAGCTCGTGCTCACGCTGCTGCGCCTGCCGCCAAGAACAGCTTCTTTATGCCGCCCTCGGCTCGCGTCGAGGTTAACCCAGGCGGTGGGGACTTGTTTATTCCATGCCGCGGCCCAGTATGCAAGCCACCTTGAGTGCAAGGAGGCCGAGCGGTTACGGTTAGTTGGATGGAAGCTCGCAAAGATGATTTGTCCATGCTCTGGGATCGCAGGATGCCGGATGAGTCTCCTACCCGTCCTACCCTTGACTCCTTCGACGCCCACTTGCAGGCCCTCAAAGAAGTTGGAAGGCGGTTTCGGTGCCGCTGCATCGTTGTGGACGCTGATGTGGGACGTGTTGGTAGACACGGCATTCCAGGTCAGACCAATCAGCACAGCGCTGTTTCCAATTGAAAAGCAGCCTTGGGAGTGGGTGCAGTGTGACGATGCGGCGCTTGCGGCTCTTGTGAGCAGTCGCTGGTTGAGACTCCCGGCAGTCGCCGTGGTGCGGCCAAGAGTCTGCAGCAGGCAGCAAGCGCGGTAGTCTGATGCTGTCTGACTTCTCTTCCGGGTCTAAAGCCGCGAAAGGCAGTCCGGGCCTTAGTCTTTGTCCAGGCACACTAAGTGATCTCCTCTAGTAAAAGTTGAAGTCCGGCGAAAAGTTGAGGCGGCCGTGCGACCTCTGTGGCATTGTCCTTGAAGCTGATAATACCAAACAGTGGGGAAGCAAGTGCAGCGGACATCTGCAACGCAAACACAAAGGAGTGCCAAGGGATCGTTTTCACATGTGTGCCCGCGAGTTGATGCGCCTAGTGTCGCTCCAGCATGCAACGCCCTGCTTACTGCTCGGCCACGCTTCCTCAGCCTGCATGTTAAGCGTATGGCCATCAGGAATGCAAGCATGCTCCATGAAGAAGGCTACGCCTCGGCGTAACATGGTTGATTTGGTCAGGAAGTTTGGGGGTACTCCTAAGGATTTTCCTGCTTTGCGGCCTAGCTTTGGAACATACATTGAGCGCCTGGGGGCCTTGCGCATGGCCCTTCAGCTCCTGAAGGGTCTCAATGTGGTCCGGGCGCAAACTGGTCATGATATAGGGCCGTGTGACTGGTGTGGATGGCAAGGGATGCAGTCTGCTTTTCTGTCGTACGTGCGCTGCTTCATGGGCCAAGCTTAAAGACCTGCGGCAAGACATCGAGGATGGCCTGGAAGTTGAGTGCAAAGTTCGGCAGGACCGGCCGTTGCGACTGAGGTACAGGTCGGCATCGAGCCTGATCCGGGTCCGTTAGGCTGCGGCCTGAGTGTCCTTACCCTCACGGTTGCAGGTTCCGGTTAGTTGTTTGCTCTCCTTAGCTCCCCTTCTAAAGGTTTTTAGGCCGATGCTGCTCGACGACAAATCTGGGTTGTGCGCATGATTTGTCCGTGGGCTTAAGGTACGGTAAGTTGCCGGGACTTGAGCAGGCAGTGCTATGGCATAATTGGGAAGACTGTGAGGACTGGCAGGCCTTCGCTAACACAGTCGCCCTCCGCGGGTTCTGGAAAGTCTTTGCTTTGGAACTGCTTTCGAAACAAACTTTAAAACATGTTTTCCTGACCACTTCGGAGGACCCTGGATTTTCTGGCTCTCTGGCCGCCGAAGCCGGGAAGCACACAAAAAAGCACCAAAATCGACGAATCTACCACAAATGTTATTTTTCCAGGACATTTCGGAGGACCCCTGTATTTTTGGTTTTCTGGCCGTCGGAGCCGTCGAGAAGGAGGGATCCCACAAAAACACTAGCTGCCAAATGCCTTCTGCAAAGGCTGTGGAAGGCTTCCCAAAAGGTTTCTTCCGTGAGGGAGCCATCCAAGACTTCAAAGACTTGGCACAGGCGCACTGCTGTGGCATCCCCACCGCCGGAGATGCACCCTCGCCCTCGTCAGGCAGAACCGGCTCTTCGGGCTCGTCCGCCCGAGGTATCGCTCGCTGCTGGCATCCACAGTGCCTGCGGATCGCTCCAGTTTAGGGTTTAGGGTTAGTGGGGTTTGGGGTTTAAGGTTTCGGGGGTTCAGGTTTAAGTTTAGAGTTTCGGGTTTCGGGCATTAGGGTGGTGATGGCGGGGGTGCTGGGGGTGGTGGTGGTGGTGGTGGTGGTGGGGTGGGGTATGTTCGATATACATCGTCGTAGATACATATGTTTGACACACAAATACATTTTGGCACACCTTTTTGGTGTCGTCAACGAATGCTACTGCATATGTAGATGTTTATGTGTATACAAATCTCGTTTGTGCATGTATGTAGACATTTAGATGCAGAGATTTGTGTATGTATTTACACTTAGGAACATACGTACTTATGTGCCGACAGCCAGTATGTTTGCAATGTGCATACACATCATGCATGCACGAATGTACGAATGTACGTATGGAGGTATGCATGTATGCATGTATGCACGTATGTATGTATGCATGTCTGTCTGTCTGTCTGTCTGTCTGTCTGTCTGTCTGTCTGTCTGTCTGTCTGTCAGTCTGTCAGTCAGTCAGTCAGTCAGTCAGTCAGTCAGTCAGTCTGTCTGTCTGTCTGTCTGTCTGTCTGTCTGTCTGTCTGTTTGTAGGTCTGTACGCATGTATGTGTGTATGTATGTATGTATGTATGTATGTATGTATGTATGTACGAACGTACGTACGTACATACGTACGTACGTACGTACGTACGTACATATGCATGTGTGGGTAGGGTCGGTAGGTAGTAGGTAGGTAGGCAGGCAGGCAAGCAGGCAAGCAGGTAGGTAGGTTGTATGTATGTATGTATGTATCAAACAGCATATACCATACTTGTGTACCCTTGTCTATTGTCTCCGGCTAACTCCATCCCTGTCCTTATCTCAGTCTTTATCTCTCCCAGTCCATTGTTTCCACTTCTGTCTCTCTCTCTCTCTCTCTCTTTCCATCCATGTATCTATCTGCCTATCTAACTGTCCATCCCTCTGTTTGTCTATCTATCTACCTCTCTATTTACATAGCTACCTATGTATTTATCTATGTAGTTATCTGTCTTTGTCGATCTGTGTATCTACTGTATCTGTCTCTTTGGCTTTCTAGCTATCTACATAACTATCGAAAGAGAAGACGAAGAATAATAACATTAATAACAAGTTGAAGAACGATATCAGCCGCGGTGGGCAGAAGGCATCAGATACGTAACCTTGCTTTGAGAGACCCACATTTACGACGGTTCATGCGACGTTGCTAATTTCTCGGAAAGCGAGCTTATCTCCCCACAGTCGCGACGGTCATGATGCACCAGTAAGGCATCGTGTCCCGAGGCCTTCGGCGTCTGCATCGTCCCAGAACGACATGCGCTTACAAGGCATCTTTGCAGAGGCCGGTCTGAAGAGAAAAATATGTCGGTCTGAGTTACAGAGCCGCAGTTCTGCCTGTGCCAGTGGTTTACTCTCCGATGATCGGGGTTAATGGTGTGAGTTTCGCTTTGGCTGTAGCTTCCCGTTCAATAGCAAGTTGAAGCCCAACTTACAGCGCGGTTTGGAACCCAAAGACTCCCGACACCCCTCTGTTTATGTGACCTATTCCCTGAATTTGTAGCGGAGGCGGTCTCTTGAGGCAAGCTGGCGTGTAGGGAAGCTACACGCCCCAGCCCTGGTCTTCCATGGGATCTCTTGTTGGGATTCTTTGTCACTCTTTGAAAGATTGTAGAACTCCTTTTCGAGAATTCTGCTTAGACCCTCATGGACATCGCTTTAAAACCCGTCTAGGAATTCGCGTGAAACTCCTGTAATGAAGGTCTCCAAGTGGAGAGGCGAGATTCGTGACTGGCGGAAGCTGTCTGTCGAGGAGACGGCGAAGGCCAGGTTCTGATCGTATCTTTGCTGCTGCCTAGGGGCCGCTGGGGGTTCCTGATAAAATTAGCGTTGCTACAAGGGTTTTGCAGAGAGCCTTGAATAGGGTCTGGGGTATACTACAGTACACAATGCAAGAAGTTATAGGAATACTGGTATTGGCAAGTATTCCGGCCCCAACATTTCGCCGTTTGGGAACGTTTCTTCCTCTTGTCATGTCAGGAATATGCCTCAGTTAAAGTGTAGTGGGCTGTCCAGGTACTCTTTCCTACAACAACTGCTACCGCTGCCGCTTACTGCTGATGTTGCCGCCGCTGCTGCTGCTCCTGCTACTGCTGCCGCCTATCGCCGCTGCTTCTGCTGCTGCTGCTGCTGGTGCTGTACGGCCGCTCCTACGGTCACTACTCCTGCTACTCCTACTGCTACTGCTCCTGCTCCTGCGTTTTGCTCCTGCTCCTGCTCTTGCTGCTAATGTGCTACAGCTTCTGATTCTGCTTTTGCTGCTGCTGCTATTATGACGAGAGTGCTCTCGAGAAGCTGGGCAGGCACGGATCCGAGAGGGACTCAAGGGTTACAGTTCTTTCGGCTTTCGGGTTCTGGCATGGTTACGGTTGAGGGTTTAGGGTTTAGGGTTTACGGGGTTCACCAGTCAAGAACAGAGCATGAGTCGGCCATCGGCCCAGAAGCGAGTTCTTCAGGATTTCCAGCGCGGTGAACCACCGCCGGCTCCCAAGACGCCGCGGCTCTACTCGACGCATCTGAGGCTGGCGGAACTCGTGCGGAGTATTAGAGTCGTGAGAGTTTACCGTGATAGCACCCTGGGTTAGTACCCTATAGCGGTACCCGATAGTCTGTAGAGTTATGCCATGATAGCACCCTAAAATGTTACTCTGTAGTGGTACCCTATCTTTGCAGCCCTGCCGCGGTGCCTGCTGGTGTGCGGTGGTCGGTGAAAGCACAGGCTCTGCGCGTATTCAGGGTGCAATCAAGAATCTCGCAGCAGCGATTCTTCGTCGGAGAGGTTTGATGCTCAGGTAAGGATTAGAGTTGTGTTTTGGGGTATACTATAAGTTATATTGGGACGTGACTTTCCCCAACAATGCCGTCTTAGTATTCATGTTGTTGGGGAGTTCTCCATTCAACAGGTTTCTGGGGGTGTACTTGGAGGTTCATGGGTAGTTGCAAGAGTATAAGTAGAAGTATAACCCATGTTAAGGGAGTTATACCCACTTACTCACAACTACCCGCGAACCTCCAAGTAGGAGTAGCCAGCCATGGTACAAGCTTATTAAAAACGTTAATAGGAATATTAACCATAATATTACTAGTACTAGTAATAGTAATGGTAATCATCTTACTAATAACAGTAAAGACGAACAGTAATAATAATAATAATAATAAGCCCGATAGAAGCCAAAGGAAACCCTAAACCCCAAACCGTTCGTGATAGCCCCCGGCAGGCGGCAGTCGCACGCCGTGGTCCGACAGCGGGAAGGCTGGCTTCAGCGCCAGTAAGTAAGAACGGCTTACGGTATCGGGTCTAGACACTACAAGAGGGTTCCTTCAAGGGTAGGTACCTATAAGGTTGCTATGATAGCGTTCCCCTCAAAGGGGGTGTGGTGTTGAGGGGTTTGGGTTGTAGGCTTTAGGGTCTAGGGCACTTGGGTTTTCAAGTTCAGGCTGGTGGCCGTTCAATCTTTAGGGTTTAGGGTTTAGGGGTTTAGGGTTTAGGGTTTAGGGTGAAGGGTGCAGTAGCCGTGTCAACACGAGCAAGCTCTGGAAACGCTCTTCGGGTGAGAAGTTGCACTAATTAAACTTAAATCCCTAAATCCCCAAACCCTAAATCCTAAACCCTAAACCCTAAACCCGAGCCCTAAGCTTCTAAATCCGACGAAACATGCGGATGATCGTTGTGCCGACTGGACCGCTGGGTGGAACCACAGAGAGGCCAAGTTTTCTCCACACGATCCCAAACCCCAAGGCCCAAGCAAGACCACCCAGAGACTCCAGTATCCCTTAATTAAGGAATATACCTTAAATTATAGTAGGATCCCTAATATGATTTAAGGCAATATAATAGTAGGATCCCTAATATGAGTTAATGGTAGGATCCCTAGTAAGATTTAAGGTCTATTCCTTAGTTAAGGGATATTGGAGTCTCTAACCACCTACACCTAAACCCAAAAACCCAAACCCTAAACCCTAAACCTAAAACCTTAAACCGGAAGAGGCCGAGAGCAGAAAGGTGATAGGCTTCGTATTCCTTGACCCTACACCGAGCATGTGTTGGTTTAGGGCTTAGGGTTTAGGGTTTAGGGCTTTGGGTTTAGGGTTCAGGGCTTTGGGTTTAGGGTTTAGGGTTTAGGGTTTAGGGCTAACTTCAATTGAAGGTTGAGCTTCAGGACGTCGAATAATCAGGACCTTTTCGTTTTTGCCCAACTCTGCTCAGGCCACACCCCCCGCACTTCAAGCCCTACAGATAGCCAATACTGAAACCACAAACCCTTGGCCCTAAACCCTAAACCCCAAACCCTTAACCCGAACCCCTAAACTCCAAACCCTAAACCCCCAAACCCTTAAGCCGAACGCCTAAACTCCACGCCTGAAGCCCCAAAGCCAAAGTCCCGATCCCGAAGCCGTCAGCCGCCAACTCTGAAGGACTGATCCAGGCCGTCGCCGTGGGCACACTCCAGGCTCAAATCCATGCGGGAGTTTCAGAAAATTAGGGTACCTTTTTTTGGGGTCCTTACAATAGGGATCCTATTATTTAGGGTGCTATATTAGGGTCCCCTATTTTCGGAAACCCCCATGCAGGGCTGAAGATAAGAGCTTCTAAACGACTTTACATGGGTAGTTCTTTAGTTTAGGGACCCCCAAATAGAACGGCACGCTTGCAATAAGGACGCTATAATCAGCGACCGTACTTCGGAGAGCTACCCACACCCACAATAGACCCCCGCACCAAAACCCTGGGCGTGAAAATTCGTCTCCCGAGCATATTCCTGCTTGCGGGAGCTGGGCCATTGATCCGGGGTGTGTGCATGGGGAGTTCTCTACATTGGGGTCCCTGCTTAGTTCCCCAAATTAGTACGGCACCGTCAAAGACGACCCTCAAATGGATCCTTCTGAGGGCTGGAATCATTCGTTAATCAACTTGCTGAAAATGTAGGTGAGTTTGTTAGCATGGGGTGTCCACGGTGCGCTGCTGCTATCGCTCTGTCCGAGGATTTCTGTTGCATCTTGGTGTACTTAGAATCGATCTGCAGTGCACCCGTTGTTTCACAGTATACCTGCACTGATAGCATAGTAGCTTTCCTACCATTACACACAGTTGCTCCACGTAGCTCCAATACAACATTGTACACATCCAAAGATACTTAGACTGCCGAAATTGAGGTGCTATTCCAAAGAAACTGAACCATCAGGCAAAATTGAACCATTAGGTATGCCGGAAGCCCCGAAGGCAGTAAACGACAAAAGCAAAAGCACATACATATCTCCCAAACTGGAGACCTTGAGCCCCGCGTCCCAAGCTCTGAACCTCCGAGCCCTTAACCCCAGACTCTGTTCACGTTCCCTGAACCTGAATGGCGGCAAACCCACAGTCACGCGAGCGTCGCCCTATACCCTGAACCCGCCACGAGGCTTAAGGTTTTGGGTTTGGCTTTGAATCCTAGATCTAAACCTTCCAGCCCCCTAGCCCCGACCCGTGGCCGAAACGACCTCTCTTTTCGAGGAACTAAATATACCAGTAGCAGCCATAGCAAAGGAGCCCTGAAACGGTAGGTCTTTTCGGCTACCGGCACCCCTTCACCTTGATCACCCAGCTAAAGAAGGGGCTTAAATAATTACAAACATATATACTATTTCGGGGGCTCCTTGCTATAATTGTAGTATAATGAGCCCCAAAACCCTAGTCTAAAACTAAGCCCTAAGCCCTAAACCCTAAACCCTAAACCCTAAACCCCCAAACCCTAGTCTAAAACTAAGCCCTAAGCCCTAAACCCTAAACCCTAAACCCCAAAACCCCCAAACCCTAGTCTAAAACTAAGCCCTAAACCCTAAACCCTAAACCCCAAAACCCTAGTCTAAAAATAAAGACCCCGATAATATCCCAGCCAGGCCAGCCAGGATGGAACCTACTGGTCACCCAGACACTGGTCCTGGAAACTGGAGTTGGGTCTCAGGCTTTGGGGTTTAGGGTTTAGGGTTTAGGGTTTAAGGTTTAGGGTCTCAGGCTTTGGTTTTGGGGTTTCGGGTTTAGGGTTTAGGGTTTAAGGTTTAGGGTCTCAGGCTTTGGTTTTGGGGTAGACCTCAGTCTAGCTAGCTAGTAAGGCCCGTGTGTGAAGTAAAAGAGGACCCCCCTTAACCCTAAAACCCGAACCTGAAAGCCGCCTAGGGCTTAAGACCCTCTTGATTATATTCATAAAACAAGACCCCTAAACCCTAAACCCCAACTCTCCAGGGCTTAAGACCCTCTGGTATATCTACCTATCTATCTACCTATCTATCTATCTATCTATCTATCTGTCTATCTATCTACCTATCTATCTATCTATCTATCTATCTATCTATGTATCTATCTATCTATCTATCTTTCTATCTATATGAATATATTTATATATATATATATATTATTTGTACCTAATTATTTTTTTATAGATATATGACATTATATACATATTATACATATGTACATATATATATATATCTCTCTCTCTCTCTCTCTAACGGGACAGCCTTTCTAGCCGAGGCTACGAGGCGCCCAGCAGGCGACAGGTTGACGTTCGAGCGCCGCTGTGAAGAAACGGAGCCACCGCTTTTGTGTGTTTTTTTGTTTTTAAGGGCTTTGGGGTTTGGGTTTAGGGTTTAGGGCTCGCGTTGCTTGTCAACCCACCCCGTCCA
>CAJNDV010034828.1:3319-18581 GCA_905221635.1 Symbiodinium sp. CCMP2456 | reverse complement strand
ACCCTAAAGGCTTAGGATTTAGGGTTTAGGGTATCTGTCGGGGGCGGGGTTGAGGGCTTCAGGGGTGGGTTCGGGCATGGAGTAGAATGTCGGGGCCTTGAAAATTAGAATAGAGTTTTGGGGTCTCCTTGAAAGGGTTCCTTAAAGGGTTCCATAAGGGCTACTAGAAGGGTTTAGGGCGTAGGGGCCTTAATAGTTAGACTACGATTTTCGGGTATAGAATACTGTAGTTATAATAAGGAACCCCCCTAAAATAGTAGAGGTAATCATGAAGGCCCCTGAACCCTAAACCCTAAACCCTAAACCCTAATGCCTAAACCCTAAACCCCTAAACCCTAAACCCGACTAAAGCTTGCTGCAGCTTTGTGGGCTGATCTAATGGCCTTTTTGAGGTGGTTTAGGGTTTAGGGTTTAGGGTTTAGGGTAGTTAAAGGAAACTACAGGTGGTGAGCTTAGGGTATATATGGCTTCTATAAGGTCTATAGACCTTCTGTAAGGCTCCTTCTTAACGGTAACTACCCACCTGAAAAAATCCTACACTTAGGGTTTAGGGTTTTGGGACCATTCCTTGTCCTGCTTGACCTAGCCTTCTTTCGAGGCGTTCTGGAATTCACGGATAGGAATCCCCAAGCTGGCTTCCCCCAACTCGAAGCCCTAATCCCCATTAGATAAGGGTTTAGGGTTTAGGGTGTAGGGGTTTGGGGATTTGGGGGTTTAGGGGTTTGGGGTTTTTAGGGGTTTAGGGGTTTGGGGGTTTAGGGTTTAGGGTTCACAAGGCAAAGCATACAAAGCGGTGTAAACACCGGGGCTCTAAATCAGAAACCCAACTAAGCCATTAGCCTCCCGCCTAAAGCCCCGTGAAGCCTGATACAACATCACCCTTCAATTCCCTATACTGTCGGGGCCTTAATAATTAGAATAGGGTTTGGGGGGCTCCTTATTATAAATATAGTATAATATACCCCAACAAACACTATAAACCCTAAGCCCTAAACCCTATATTACATGGGCTTTCCCGGGGCCAAGTAACCCCGGAGATCCCCAAACCCTCAGCCGTAAATCCTAAATACCCAACGCCTTCCGAAAACTTCAGGTTTAGGGTTTAGGGGTTTAGGGCTCAGGCATTTAGGGGTTAGGGGTTTAGCGGTTAGAGGTTTAGGGTTTAGGGTTTAAATCTAACCCCTAAAGGATACATCCTAAACCTTGACAGCCCTACATCCTCAACTGAATCCTAAATGGGAAGTTCTAAATCAGGGTCCTTTTTACGAGGGTGCCGTACTATTTTGCGTACCTAAGAGGGGACCTTAATTTAGAGAACCACCCAAATACTCAACCCGAAATCCCAAAACCCGAAATTCCACCGGCCTCCTCTCACTGGAGATTCAGCTCCTGAAGTGGGCCACTCCCACCGCCTTCCGAAAACTTCAGGTTTAGGGGTTTGGGGGTTTAGGGGCCAGGGATTTAGGGGTTAGGGTTTAGGGGTCTAGGCCTTTAGGGGTTCAGGGGCTTGAGGATCCCGGTTGAAGCTGGGTTCGGGTTCGGGGCTCGGGGACAACGCATAAACCCCCCCCCTTTTTGCGGTTTCATATGGATTCGTAGGCTTCATCGGTTCCCTTGAGGATTTGGAAGTTTGCTCTATACGGGCGCTTAAAGGGTCGAAAGACTGATATACGGTTTAGGGTTTAGGGTGAGGGTTTAGGGTTTAGGGTCACAAGTACCGAAGTCTTCTCACCCTGCACCCTTAGCCATACCTAACCTCATGAAACTCTTCGAAACCCTGGTACGAACCTACACTCTAAACTCTAAACCCTCTAAACCCTACACTCTAAACCCCTAAACCCTAAACCCTAAACCCCTACACCCTAAACCCTAAACTTTAAACCCTGAGCCCTGACCTTTAAGCCCTGAACCATGTAACCTTTAAACCCTTAACCCTAACCTTTAAACCCTGAACCCTAACCTTGAAACCCGGAACCCAAACCTTTAAACCCTAAACCGTAACCTTTAAACCCTGAACCATGTAACCTTTAAGCCCTGAACCCTAACCTTTAAACCCTGAACCCTAACCTGTAAACCCTGAACCATGTAACCTTTAAACCCTGCACCATGTAACCTCTCTTTGCGTGGCCTCCGCCTGACTCCCACGCTCGCCGGCTGCGGCGACGGCGTCGGCGTCGGTCCTGCTCCCGAAGTCTGAGTCTGCGGCGGTTCGGGCTCCAGAGGTCCGGGTTTTAGAGTTTATAGGGTTTTAGGGTTTAGGGTTTAGGTTTTAGGGTTTAGGGTTTAGGGTTGAGGGTTTAAAGTTTCGGGTTTAGGGTCTAAAGTTTAGGGTTTAGGGGTTAGGGTTTACCCTAGGCTCCATTGTAGTTCTCCTTTGGGATTCCCTTATAGGATCCTAGATTATAACCCACAAACAGGGACTGCAATGGAGCCTAGCTTCAGGGTTTCGAGGATTCAAGGTTTGGGACTTCAGGGTTTTAGGGTTTTGGGTTTTGGATTTGGGGTTTAGGGGTTCAGGGTTTAGGGCCGTTTAGGGTTTAGAGCTTCAGGACTGTATTGCCTAGGGTTGAATACTCAGAAAGCCTAATGCCTTTTCACTCTGGAAGCAAATCACAGCAGGAAGCCCTGTGGGGGGCTCCCCCATCATTGAGGTCACGCAAGAAGCCCAAAACAAGAATCCTCGCTGAAAACCCTCGAACAACAGTGCCTGGACTTAGCCCGTATCCTGGGCGACAACCCTCCGCCAAGTGCTCCATGTATTTCGGAAAGACACCCTCAACTAAACCCGAACTCATAGACCGAAAACTAAAACTATTCCCTGCACCCTACTGAAATTAATTCCTTAAAACCCGTAGCCCAAGACTTTTTACCCTATACATCCCTGAACCCCAGTCCTTCTGGATCCCTCATAGCATTCCTTGTAATATGCCTGAATCCCGAACCCTGAACCTTATATCCCAGACCCTTAAAGGAACCCTTACAGTATAGATCCCCCACAGGAACCCTTATAGGTCCCTTAGAGAAGCCCTTATAGATCCCGTAGTAAAGGAACCCTTACAGATCCATCCCGTAAAGGAACCCTTATAGATCCCATAAAGGAACCCTTATACATCCTTTAAATGGAACCCTTATAGATCCCACAAAGGAACCCTTACAGATCCCTTAGAGGAACCCTTGTAGATCCCTTAAAGGAACCCTTACAGATCCCTTAAAAGGAACCCTTACAGATCCCTTAGGGGAACCCTTGTAGATCCCTTAGAGGAACCCTTGTAGATCCCTTCAGGGAACCCTTAGAGGAACCCTTGTAGATCTCCATATGGGTAGTTCTCTAAATTAGGGTCCCTTTTTAGGTCCCCAATATAGTACGGCACCCTTATAAAAAGGACCCTAAAAGGGACCCTAAACCTAAACTCTAAACCCTAAACCCTAAACCCTAAACCCTAATTAGGGAACTACCCACATCCCAAACCCTCCTGCGGCCCTGGGCTGCCAGCGTCTGTAGCCCTCTGGCGCCTTCTCAGGCGGAGACGGCCAGCAGACAGATTTTTTGGGGTTGAGCACGGTTTAGGGTTTAGGGTTTAGGGTTTAGGGTTTAGGCACTTTGGAGTTTCAGGAAGAAGGGTTTGGGTGCAGGGTGTAAGGTTTAGGGTTGGGTGCAGACTTGAGGGGGTCTGGGGTGTTGGAGGTTGTTCCTATGGCCTTATCTGAGGTCCCATGTGTTTTGTTTGAGGCCGCGGGGCTTGAGGGCATCGGTCTATTTTTAGGTGCTTGAACCGTGGCTTCTCGTGGATGGCTTCCGACACCTCGAGAATAGGAAAAGAAGTCACCCACCCACACACACACACACACACTCCAGCTCTCTGACTCTCTCTTGCAGTCTCAGTCTCTCTCCCCCTCTTCGTCTGCCTGGTCCTCTAACTTTCCCATGTATACGTGCATGCACACACCAACATGCACATGCAACATAGCGCGTATATTACACATACATACATACATACATACATACATACATACATACATACATACATACATATGTGCGTGTATGCGCATGTTTAAATATATACACATACAGAGGCATAAGTAAACATTTGTTGTTACTTCTATCAGAGAAATACGTGGTAGGCACTATCGAACATGAACGATGCGGCACTTGATTGCCAATTCCTGCGAGCATATCTTCCTGAATTCCAGACGAGTAACTCTTCCATGGTTGCTTCAACATCAAGAGGCCGTGTATAGTCTAGTTTCTGAATCTCGGTTGTCTATGTTGTTCGTTGAGCAGTATGTAAACATGAAGCTAAACAACATGTGATATTCGACCACAGCGGGTATTGGGTCTAACACAAGCAATAACAGATGTATGCCAAATGCTGTTTGAATGCAAGACAGTAGGTACTGGACGGCAGCGGGATGAGACATGGGCATTATGCGTGTACAAACAATCGCCGCCACGTGCTGTCTGCAAGTTTGGGTTGCCGCCAGACACGTTGCGTTCGATACGAATGTCTTGAAGAGAGGGTGCTGGTCACCCACAATGTCGTACTTACTTGTGTAACATGAGTTCGTCTAGAGATACCGTCTCTCGAAGTAGATTCGCGCTTGGAGCCCTCATAAATGCTTCAGACTACGTTGGCCAGGAGAGTGCACTGCAGGCTGCGTCGGTCCACAGGAGGGGCTAGCGCATGCATGCAAAAAATTTTCTATTTGACTTTATATTCATATTAGTATTTATCTTTGTATGTTTGTATTTGTATTTGTGTTTATGTTTTGGTTGTTGATTTTGCTTACTTATTTCACTTGTTCCACAAATATATGTGTATATATAAAAAGTACATTTATTCACATATATATATATATATGTGTGTGTGTGTACCTATGTACATGTATACGCACATATATGCATCCTGAGACTAGTGCTATGCCTCCATGTAAAAATGCCCTGCCGTAACTCTTCTCGAAGAACTTGGGGGGATATTGTGATATAGCTGGACAGGGACTACAAAGGGAAACTATTGCTACTTATACCGGCCCCTATATTAGGTCCCATAAACGCAGCGCCTGATAAACCATGCAAACCCCTCTCCCCCTAAACCCTAATACCTAAACCCTCAACCCCAAGACCTAAACCCTGAACCCTCAGCCCTAAACCCTAAGAGCGTCTCAGAGTTTGGGGCTTAAGGTTATGGAGTTCCTAAGACCCTCGGGTCCGGGTTTAGGGCTTAGGGCTAAACGCTAAACCCTAAACCCTAAACCGTAGGCCCTAAACCCTCAACCCTAAACCCTAGGCCCTAAACCCTATAGTACCCTTATAGAACCCCTTAAAGGAACCCCTTAAAGTGCCCTAAACCCTAAACCCTAAACCCTAAACCCTAAACCCTAAACCCTTAAAGGGCCCTAAACCCTAAACCCTAAACCCTAAACCCTAAACCCTTAGAGGGCCCTAAACCCTAAACCCTAAACCCGAGAGGGCCTTGACTTTGAAGGTCGGCTCCCAGGAATTCCCGGGCTGCCGCGAGCTGGATGTGCCAGGCGACCCGAGCATGTACTCCTAATTTAGGGTTTAGGGTTTGGGGTTTAGGGTTTAGGGGTTAGGGTTTAGGGTTTAGGGTTTAGGGTTTAGGGTTTAGGGTTTAGGGGTTAGCATGTACTCCTGTCTGGTGCTTAGTAGGGAATGGGGGAATGGGTTATAGGGACTACTATAAGGGACCTTAAGGGACTATCATAGGGATCCATTCCCCCATTCCCTACTAAGCACCAGACAGACTCCTGGCAATGCAAAGCTCTAGGCTTCGCGGTTTGGGGTTCAGGGGTTTAGGGGTTTAGGGTTTGGGGTTTGGGTGTTCGGCTTCGGGGTTTAGGGTTGTGGGGTCTAGGCTTCGCGGTTTGGGGTTCAGGGGTTTAGGGGTTTAGGGTTTGGGGTTTGGGGGTTAGGCTTCGCGGTTTGGGGTTTAGGGGCTTAGGGGTTTAGGGTTTGGGGTTTGGGGGTTAGGCTTCGGGGTTTAGGGGTGTGGGGTTTAGGGGTTTAGGCTTCGGGGATTGGGGTTTAGGGGTTTGGGGCTTAGGGTTTAAGGTCTAGGGGGTAGCATATACTCCTGGCAATGCAAAGCTCTAGGGTTTGGAATTCAGGGTTTAGGCTTTAGGGCTTTCGGGTTTACGTTGAGCAGTCTCAGGCCGATCTCACCAGGCACTTCCGAAACTTATGATACTGTTTTTCCGGTCAGATTCTGGGATACTTCAGAGTGATAGGACCTACCCGAAATCCTACACCCTAAACTGTCCTAAACCCTGGCAAGGATACTAATTAAGTGCCGCCAAAGCATGAACCTCTGTAGCCCATAGCCAGATCTGAAACTATGAGTAGTATAACATAGTATTACACTAGATAGATAGATAGATAGATAGATAGATAGATAGATATATATGTATAGTATGGTATATAGAACGCATAGCATAGTACCTTAGGTAAAATAGTATGTAGCATAGTATACTCGAAAGTTGGCTCCTCGGCTGGAGCCAGCGGCTCGAGATCGTCCTGCTGCATTGCTTCAGAGGTCTGCGTGGGCTGACAGTCGGCCAGGGACCGGACAGGGTTTACTTGGAGGATCATGGGACTTAGTAACTGGGGTTATAAGTAAGGCAACTATACTTATAAGTAATTACAACCCCAACTAAAGTCGTTATAACCTTACTAAGTCCCATGATCCTCCAAGTAGGGCTGGCTTCATGATGCTTGTGACAACGTTTGCTGCTCTCGATCATTCTGGCACCCAGTCGCAGCTGGAACCGATGGTTGCGAAATTTCTTGACCCACATTCAGCTCAGCAGGACATCTCTGTTTCCATGAAGAAGCTAAATCCTAAACCCCATGAACAAGCATCCGATTCAGCTGCCCCTGTTTAGGATCAGGCACCTTGCATATGAAACTGTCATTGCAGCCCTTGACGGCCTTTCAGTTGCATTACGAGAAGCTTGATGACACTGATGGTGATGATCACGATGATGATGATCATGATCATGATGATCATGATGATCATGATGATCATCATCGTCATCCTAATGAGGTGGTTTACCATATAAACCCATTGCAAAAAACTCCCTGGTACAACCCGTTAAAGGCCTTAGGGGCCCTTAGAGAACCGCTTTTCGAGCAGCCCAGAAGCCCAGGGAAGGCAAGCCCTTTCAGGCTTCCCGAGCTAGTGTAGGGCGTCAGAGGGTCGTAAAACTTGTAGAGGGTTTACAAGGGCTATAGACGGCTCATAAAATCTGTTAAAGGGCTCATGCTGCTTCAACGGCGTCTACGATGTTTCAAGCTGTTTACGAAATTTTGCACGGTTCGGTTGGGCTTTGCAGAGTGCCGCATAAGGTTTGTGTAGGGTATGACAGGGTTCTAAAGGGTTTTAAGGGGATTGGGCAAGTCTGGATTTTGGCACTACGAGTACGGCCTCAGCAATGATGACCGTGCGTGTATGTATGCCTATACATGGACACAGATACATACAAAAAGTGTTTGCGTGTATACATTCATTTGCACGAAAGCATGATCATCCAGCTCTGAAGTCGCCGTCCTCGCCGCCGGCGCCGTCCCGGGAAGCTGCATCCCCGATTGGTCTGAGCGGGCTTGTTGGTTAGGATTTCGGGTTTGGGGTTTCGGTCTTTGGCGGGGGTTTAAGTTGCAGGTTGTTTTGGTCTCGGTTTGGCTAGGAATTGAAGACTTTGGATTAGTGCATGAGTGCATGCGTGTTGTAACTTTCTACAGGCTCTAACCCTGAATCCCGAAATCCTCACCCGAGAAACTACAGACCCCATTGCCTCCAGGACGATGAGGGTTCCGGGTTTTCGGCAGTTTCAGGTGGTGGGTTCCAGGTGTACGACACTGGGAAGGTTGATTCAATCCGTTTTAACCAGCTTTTTTAAATCCATCGACACGGGAAGATCTTTTGATTAAGGTGTCATTATAAGAGTGTGGGATATAGGTTCTAGGATTAGTTCTGGGGACAGCGCGATTTGGCCAGGTGCAGTTCATCCTGGTGCAGGCACCTCAGGTCCAACAATGCGAGCACGGCAAAGCTGTCGAGTCCAGAGGCAAAGCTTTGGAATCGACTGTTGAATGATGGTTTAGGGCCCAGGGTGGCTCAAGGAAGCGAAAGCCTGCGTGTCAGTGCGGAATGACCGGCGACCCACCTGTGGTGCGAGCATGCGCCAGCCGGGACCAACTCCCATCTCCACACAAAGAAGAGCTAACTTTTTCTCTGTGCATCAGACGACCAAACCGCCTTTTAAAATGAACAAACCACAGTATCACACAGTGTCTGAAATCCATTGCATGTAACTTGCAACGAAAAACGAACAGCATGTCGTGTAATAAAACCCTTGATCTACAATGCAACATATAAAACCAACATGTACCACATATGGCACAGAGCATATACGAGTAGTTTCCATAGCTCCGTCTCGATTAGTTCGATATACATACAGACATACAGACAAACATACAGACAAATATATCCGAAGATGACAGGGAAGGCTTCCAAACCTGGCACAGGATGAATTCAAAGTAATTTCTGGAAAACCTGCCAACCCTCTTGGCTCAATCAAGCATGAGCAACCCTAAACCCTCAAACCCTAAACCCTAAACCCTAAACCCTAAACCCTAAACCCTAAACCCTAAACCCCAAAATCCTTGCTTCCGAGATCCCCGCGAGCGTGACACTGGCACCGGCCTACCCAGCCGCAGCTTCGCGCCCGAGCTTGCCTCATTTAGGTCGTGGGTAGTTCTCTAAATTAGGGTCCCTTTTAGGGTCCTCGTTATAAGGGTGCCGTACTATATTGGGGACCTAGAAAGGGACCCTAATTTAGAGAACTACCCTCGTACGGTTCGACAAGGCCGCAGCTTTAAACTGTGAACTCTAAACCCTAACTTTTTAGGTTTAGGGTTTAGGGTTTAGGGTTTAGGGTTTAGGGTTTAGGGTTTAGGGTACTAACCCTAGTGTCCCTAAACCCTAAAACCCTAAATCCTAAAGCCTGAAGCCTGAATCCCAAAACCTACTCCTTCTCGAGGCAATCTTTACGGTAAACAACACACTACCCAGAGACTCCAATACACCTTAATTAAGGAATATACCTTAAATCTTATTAGGGATCCTACTATAATTTAAGGTATATTCCTTAATTAAGGAGTATTGGAGTCTCTGGGACACAACCGTTCATGGCTCTAAGCCCTCCCTGGACCCTGAGACACCCATCTTTCCAAGGACTGAAACAAGGAAATCACAACCAGGAACCCGAAACAGGTAGGTTCCTTAGGGCTTAGGGTTTAGGGTTTAGGGTTTAGGGTTTAGGGTAATCAGGAACCCGAAGCAGGTAGGTTCTTTCGGGTTACCCCTAAACGCTCAACCCTCAATCCTCAAACGCTAAGCCTCCGGGGACGATACGTTCCAAGGGTCCTGGCGCATCACCAGCCGCCCCGCCTGCCGGGGCTGCTCCTCTCAGCTGATGGCCAACAAATCGAGATCTTGGGCTATGGGGGCTTAAGATGCATGATTCAAGACTTAGGGTTTAAGAGTTAGGATTCAAGAATGGGGGGGTGTGCAAGATTTAAGTTTGAAGACTCATGTTTATAATGTAACTTTGAAGAGTGTTAACCGTTCCAGCACTCCACGGTTCCTGGCTGCCTTTCATTGTCCGGCTCTTCTCCACCTGTGGTGCTGCATGTCCTGATTAAAACATAAACCCTAAACCCTCAACCCCTAAACCCTAAACCCTATACCCCTAAACCCTATACCCCTAAACCTTATACCCCTAACCCCTAAACCCTAAACCCTAAACCCTATACCCCAAACCCCTAAACCCCTAAACCCTAAACCCTACGGCAGGAAACCCGGAGCTCCCACCGCAAACTCAACAAAGGAGCCCACACCGTGCATCCAGGAGTCCGTTTAGGATTTAGAGGTTTGGGGGTATAGGGATTTTGGGGGTTCAAGTTTTGGTTTGGAATAAATTTTTCCGTCCGCTAGAATCCTAACTTTCGGAATTTGCTGCAGAAGAAGGCTTTGGGTTAGGCCTCGCTCACGCTCCACCCTCGTTGTTCGACCTTGTGCTTTCACTTTCCATTATGGTGTCCCTACACCTCACCAGCTTCCTTGATGCCTCAACTTGAAGGCGATGGGGGCTACGGGTTAGGGTTTAGCTCTGGGGGGGGGGTAAAACCACTCATTATTTCCGTGCATCCCAAACCCCAAATAAATCTAAGACCGCAGAGTTTGAGTCCTTGTATACAATAGACACACGAAGTTCTGAAGGTACTGGCCCTGGAACGGTGAATTGCTTGAGCAGAGTCTCACGTGTATAGCCCCAAGCACTAAACTCTAAACCCTAAACCCTAAACCCTCATCCCTAAACCCTCATCCCTAAACCCTAAACCGAGACCCTCCTGGCCCACCAGGGTCATCGCGCCGCGCCGCCGCCGGAGCCGTAGTCGCAAGATGCTTCAGAGGTAGATGGGAAGACGATGGCCAGCAGAGCCCCAAGTCTGGGGTCGTAGGGTTTAGGGTTTAGGGTTTAGGGCTTAGGGTTTAGGGTTTAGGGTTTAGGGCTTTCTTCAACTACTATGCTACATATACAAACACATATATATATATATATATTCGATTAAAAGAGCAGGGCTGCAGCTCCCGGTTTGGTAAGCTCCGGGCTCCAAAGACAGCAGTCGACATGCTCGTTATACAAGGAAAAGGCTTGAGTCCAACGTGACGGGCTTTGTGTCTGTGCGTTTAGTCTAGAGAGTCCAGGGCCGGCTGCATAGCGCCTTTCTTAAAAAGGCGCTTGAAGCGAAGCTGCGGGCGTGAAGCTTCTGCAAGGCGGAAGGAGGAGGACGAGGACGAGGAGGAGGCTATGCACGCCGGAACCTTACTTTCACATGCAAGTAGGGTTGAGGGTCCAGCGCAACGTAGCACCTGTACTCCGCCCCATAGCAACATGTCCAGCGGCACCAACACCCTAAACCCTAAATCCCAAGCCCGCAAGACATAGGATCCGCGAGCAACACGTCTATTGCGGCTTATGTATGCGTCCGAACCACGAGACTACAGCTTGGAAGTCTACTGGGATTTGTGTTGGGTGTTGGGTGTTCGGCTTTGGGTTTGGGGCTTAGGGTGTTGGGATTGGGTCTTTGGGGCTTGGGCTTTTTGGAGCTTACGGTCTCGAGTTTAGGGGTTTACGGGTTTAGGGGCCCTAAACCCTAAACCCTAAACCCTAAACGGGAGGACCACTTCTGGAGATCAATGCGGACGCCTGGCCAGCCAGGAGAATCTTTGGCTCTGTCTTGGCATGCATCTCCTGAGACCGTGAGCGCGGTTCAAGCTGGGGGTTTAGGGTTTAGGGTTTAGTCCCCGGATTTCATCCAAAGACTTAGGCTTTAGGGTTCCTGCCCCCATCTTCGGCAGCACTACCATTACCACTGGCATCCCGCTGGACCTCTGCGCCAGACAGCTACAGTCCCCAGCATCCTTAACCCTAATCCCTGAAACCCTAAGCCCTAAGCCCTGAACCCTAAACCCTAAACCCTAAGATCTAGGCCCTGAACCCCTGCCCTTCAGCCCCATAGCCCAGCACCTTCCTAAACTTCCCCAAGCTCCCCAGAGAACCCAATACCGATTAATTCCGGAATATACCTTAAATTATAGTAGGATCCCTGATACGATCTAAGGTATATTCCTTAATTAAGGGGTGTTGGAGTCTCTGGGCTCCCCAAGCTCTTGCGGCCTTCGCTGACTCAAAGACGGAAAGCTGCTCCTGGCGAGCTGCGGGCCGAATCCCCCAATTAAGCGGCTGAGCGGTTTGGGGTTTAGCGGTTTAGCGGTTTAGGGTTTAGGGTTTAGGGTTTGAGGTTTAGGGTTTAGGGTTTAGGGTTTAGGGTTTGAGGTTTAGAGTTTAGGGTTTGGCGGTTTAGGGTTCAGGGTTTAGGGATTAGGGTTTAGGGTGTCAAAACAATGATCCCTGAGCGCTAAATGATCAAAAGGCTGGCTCCCGACAGCTAGCACCCCCGGGCCCGTGGTTGCTTTTGAAGCCTCAGTAGCTAAAAAAAACATGCTCTGCGAGGTGGCGGAATGTGGCGGCCTTAATGAACAGAATAGGTTTTTGGGGTACATTCTACTATAATCATAATCAGGAGCCCCTGGTAATTATTTGGGCTTCTCTATATTAGTCTTTCTCAACTGCCGGAGCTCCCCAAACCCCTAAAGCCCAAACCCTAATCCCTGGACGCCCAAATCCCCAAAACCCCTGAACCCCAAACCCTAAAACCCCAAACTCCAATCCCTAAAACCCTAAACCCTAATCACTAAAACCCTAAACCCTAAAACCCCAAACTCCAATCCCTAAAACCCTAAACCCTAATCCCTAAAACCCTAAACCCTAAAACCCTAAGCCCTAATCCCTAAAACCCTAAACCCTAATCCCTAAAAGCCCAAGCCCCAAGTTCTTAAACCCTTAACCTCCAAACAGGGTTCAGGGTTTAGGGCTTAGGGTCTAGGGCTTCAAAACAATTTTCAAATTCAAATCAAAATCCAAGCAAACGCAAAAAAAAAACGCGAAGCCCATTTGCTCTCCTGGGACGCCTTCTTCTGATGCGTCTTCTTCCACACAGAGTAAGGCTGGCCGTAGACCTCGAAGCTGCAAAGCTACAGGATCTGGCAGCTGGGGCGTTGGTTTAGGGTTCAGGGTTTAGGGTGGAAGGGTGTAGGGCTTTGAGTTCAGGGTTTGGGGTGTCAGTGGTGCTCAGGTTATGGCTTTGTTGAACAGGTTTGTGTGGGGTTTGTGTGGCAACCCCAAACCCCAGCCGAATAACAGCAATTTTGGCGGCAGGTTTCGGAGGTGGGTTCCTCAAACCCTGAACCCAGAGACTCTAATACCCCTTAATTAAGGAATATACCTTAAATTATAGTAGGATCCCGAATAAGATTTAAAGTACATTCCTTAATTAAGGGGTATTGGAGTCTCTGGGAAGCGCATGTACCCGAATCGGCGAGCCCAGCTTGCTGTAGGCGTCCGCTGTGTCCCGACAAGCGAAACACCGTGAACAATCTCGGCCGGCAAGCCCCCGTGATAAAAACCTATACATCCTCGTAAACCACCAAAAAAACCTTACAAAATGCCACAAGGCCCCCTCTAAACAAACCATTTGACATTCCTCAAACAGCCCATATGCAAAAAAATGCCTTTGTAAAGCTTTACGAGAAAGCCAGGGTTGTAGGTGCCGAAAGTGTTCCAGAATCAAAGCTCGTGCTTTGCGAAGATACCTTGAAGACCAAAGATAAACAAAAAACTGTAGCCTTGAAGGCGGGCTACTATGTAGGTTAGCACCAGTGCTCTAGGGCCGAAGGTTCGGGGTTTTATATCGGGGCCTTGTGTTTATAGTTTTCTTGTAGGGCCCTTGGTGAGTAGAACTGGTCTTGGGGTATATCACACTTCATGCGGAATACAATTACGATTTATTCAGGCCCCTGTATCAGCGCAAGGAAACACAGGAAGACACAGCTGGGCTTGCAGCCACTTCGCATGCCTCCTGGAAGGCACTTGCTGCTTGCTTGATGGGACTCTTCCCAGAGACTCCAATACCCCTTAATTAAGGAATATACCCTAAATCTTATTAGGGATCCTACTATAATTTAAGGTATATTCCTTAATTAAGGGGTATTGGAGTCTCTGGGAACCCTATCTCCTGAACCGTACACGCCCTCAACCCTAACCCTGGGCCCTAAAGGGTGGCTCACAGGGGGACCCACCATTACCCCAAACCACTAAGACTGAGACTAAGATATAAAGCATTTCGCCCCACTCCCCCCCCCCTCCGCCTCTCACCCCCCCCCCCTTTTTGGCCTGCCAAAAAACCCTACACCTGCCACCGACCAAAAAAAACTCTGCGACCGACCAAGAAACCCGTGGCCTTTACCTTCCGCAATCCCTGAACCCTGAACCCTTTCGGCCTGAACCCAAACACACTGGCCTTCATAGCTAGACTAGATTTTTGGGATGGTTTCAGGTACGCCTAATTTCAACGGAACGGTGTTACCCTAAACCCTAAACCCAACCAGACCTATCAAAAACAAGCAGCAAACTAAGGCCTCAGCCCTCTGAGAGGATCCCTTTTGTACTGAGCCCCCCGGGCACCTCGTACTCCATGGGAACGCCGTAGACCTGCCCGTCAGAGCACTAATCCCTTGGATTAGGGTGTAATATCAATGATTAGAATAGGGTTTGGGGGTTCTACTATACTATAATTGTAGCAAGGAACTCTCAAAGTAGTCTAGGTAATTATAATCGCCCCGATATTAGGACTTTAGTGTTCAGGGTTGAGGGTGTAGGAGACCTGTGGAGCGTGGGGCTTTAGGGTTTAGGGCCCTCTGCTCCCTTCCCTCCCCAAGTCTTGTGACTCTTTGAGTTGGCAAAACCTAAACGCTCAAGCCGACAACTCCTCAAAAGTTGGTAAACTCTAAACCCCTTAGAACCCTAGACACCAAAACCCAAACCTAAAACACATGTAAAAACACCTAGAAACCAGGAAAAACGAGAGCTAACCCTAAGAACCCCTCATATCCTAAAACCCTACAAACCCCAAAACCCCAACCCCCAGACCTAAACCCTAAACCCTAAACCCTACAAACCCCAAAACCCCAACCCACAGACCTTCTCACCCACACAACCCCCTTGGAAGTGGATTTTGCAGGTCTTCGCGCACACAGCGCTGGGACTCCCAAAATTGAATTCCCTAAACCCTGGACCCTAGGCCCTGGGCCTTAAACCCTAAACCCTCAACCTTAAACCCTGAACCCTAAAACCCTAAACCCTAAAACCCTAAAACCCTTAAAACTCTAAAACCCTACAAACCTAAACCCTAAATTCACGGCTCAGGGCTTAGGGTTCAGGGGTCGAGGGTCGGCGCCACATTCCGAAAACCCCCTGAGTCTGTAGATCTTGGAACAAGCAAACGGTTTAGGGTTTAGGGTTTAGGGTTTAGCGGGGCCCGAATAGTTAGAACAGGGTTTGGAGATATGTTATACTATGATTATACTCAGGAACCGTGGGAATAGCGTTGGTAGTTTATTTAGGCCCTACATAAACCTTGCATTTGACCCTCAATCCAACGAGAAGCCCCAACTCACTTGCGCCTTGGCGCCGGCATGGTACCTCGCAACAGAAGCCAAGATTCAGGTTTCAGGGCTTGCGGTTTAGGGTTTTGGGATCAGGGTTTGGGGTTTGGGGTTCA
>CAJNDV010034827.1:8325-28420 GCA_905221635.1 Symbiodinium sp. CCMP2456 | reverse complement strand
TAGTATTAGTATTAGTATTAGTATTAGTATTAGTATTAGTATTAGTATTAGTATTAGTATTAGTATTAGTATTAGTATTAGTATTAGTATTAGTATTAGTATTAGTATTAGTATTAGTATTAGTATTAGTACTAGTATTAGTAGTAGCAGTAGTAGTAGTAGTAGTAGTAGTAGCAGTAGTAGTAGTGGTAGTAGCAGCAGTAGTAGAAATCAACAGACTACCTGTAATCCGCTTTCACCCAACAAGGATCAAGATACTGCGACGTAAACCAGGAACAAGCAACAAAGGATAAACACACAGAAGCTAATGTAATGCGATGACATACCCGCACAAACCCTATTCTGACTAGTAAGGCATCTAGATTGTGCTGACCGACGGCTGCAAGGTTTAGAATTCCGGGTTAGGGCATGTGCCCGAACTGCAAGCTCACATGTTCCTGCTGAAAGCGAGGTACTGTCTAGGGTTGACCCTAAACCCTAAACACAGTTTAGGGTTGACACGAAATCCAAGTGTAATGTCTTCGCGAGGCTTGTGCTAGGGACGTGGGTCTGGCTTGAGGTTCCTCATACTGCCGACTGCTTGGGTTGAACAGGACTAAACAAGGAGAAGTACTTGCAACAAGTTCCTGGACCGTGTCTGTCTCCGACCAAGGACCCAATCCTGACAATCCTTTGCGCATCTTTCAGTATTCAAGTCCTGACCGCTTCCCGCTGCCCCCGCCCTCGGATATCCCACGAATACTCTGAAACACTGCGGGTGCCGGCCGTTCCGAGCTTCTCTGACCGGCAAACCTTCCGCCGCCTCCAGCAAGGTTGTCGGGGTATGAGCGGTTTATGCTCTTTAGGGTTTAGGGTTTGGGGTTTGGGGTTTAGGGGTTAGGGTTTAGGGCCTACAGTATCTAAAAAGTTTGGGGTTCCTGAGGTAGCTGGGAGGGCTCGCAAGGCTATTTCTGAAGGATGGCCCGCTGCCCGGATAGACCCCTGAACCCGCACACCCTAAATCCGAAAAAGAAACTAGGGTTGAAGGTTTAGGGTTTAGGGTTTAGGGTCGACGACCTAAAATGGAACATCTGAGCCAAGACACCAGTGTCCGGGAGCACCGCTTTTCGGAAGCAGTTGCATGGCCTGCGCCTGAAGCTGGTGATACTGGTTTTCAAGGATCCCTAGAGGGGTTCCAGTCGTGCTCTAGGCATTTGCACTGCTATTGGCTGCGTGACGCCCACCAAACGGCCCTAAAGCATGGTTTCTATGAAACCAAAAACCCTAAACCCTAAATAATACTATTGTGGTTTCTGTAGCAGGAATTGATCTTATGTTGTGGTTAAGTATTCCCCAGGCATTATAGGCACCTCGGGCTTCTGTAAGGCGCTTGGACACACGAAAACCGTAGAGTTTAGGGCTTTTGGATCAGAGTTTTCGGGATTTTATGGTTTAGGGAGTTTAGAGATTATGGGGGTTGAGGGATCTTAGGGTTTAGGGATCTTGGGGTTTACGGTCTTGGGCCTGGGGCTCATGACCCCGGCAATTCGAAACTCTGATACGGAAATCCTTATTATTACTTATTAAACCATTGCGGACTGGCGGGCTCCCATAAATCTTTCTTGAAACTCTTGAAGCAGGACAAGAGCCACAAGAACAAGAAACCTCTGAAGACCGCAAGAACTCGCTGCAGATCCCGTTGTGAAGACCTCCTCAGAAGTGACCAACCCTACACCTTATGACTTTGGGTCTAGGGTCTAGGGTTTAGGGTTTAGGCTTTCGGGTTTAGGGTTTAGGGCTTAGGGCTTTGTGGTTTAGCGTTTAGGGCTTAAGGGCTCCAGCCCCATTTCAACATCAAGCCCTGAACTCGAAACCCTGAGCTGCTGAACTCTATGCGCGTGCACACAAGCCTCCCAGACACCCTAAACCCTAAACCCTGAACCCTAAACCGTAAGCTCTACCCCCCAAAAAAGCTCGAAAAACGCCCCCCAAAACCCCAAAAGGATCGACTCCTAGAGGATCATGGGACTTTTTACGTATCCAGGGTTGTAAATAAGGTAACTACCGCTGAACCCAATAAAGACACCTATAACCTACCTACTAAATCCCATGATCCTCCAGGTACCCTAGACCCTAAATCCTTGTAGAGCCCCTTAGAGGGACCCTTAATGCCTTAATTGAACCCTTGTAGAGCCCTTAATTCTCATGACCCTCCACGTACTGATCCCGAAACCAACAGCGGCTATCTATCTCTCTATCTATCTGTATATCTATCTGTCTATCTGTCCATCTAACATCTTACATCCATGTACATACGCACATGTATGTATGTTATGTAAACATATATATATATATATATGTATAAATGTCTATGTATGTATATATATATATACATAGCTGGAAGCCACGACTTCTGTATCCGAGCTCACAGCGTGCGAGCCAATTTCACTGAGAAGTCCTCTAGGGTTTAGGGTTTAGGGGTTTTCGGTGGTAGGATTTTGGCGTTTAGAGTTTAGGGTTCAGGCGTTTAGGGTTGTAGGGTTTTCGGTTTGAGGATTGGGGTTTAGGGCATCGGGTCAGCGCATGGTACAGGGTAAAAGCATGTCAACATGCACGACAGGAGGCAACAAATTGAAGGCTGGATAACACTGTATGGCGCCGCGTAATGAGATCGAACATCTGCGTGTGTGTGTGTGTGTGTGTTTTGCACAGGGAGGCTCAACATAGATGGAGATGTAATTTGATTTTGCATACATGCATGCATACACACATACATACGCATATATGCATACAACAAGCCCATTCATGTATGTACCATTGTACCGGTGCATATATGTACCAACGCACGTCGCAAATAAGCAGGAGATGGAAATGCGCCAAGGAGACATATCTAAGTGACGGCATGAATGTCTGGATCGCAAGGCTTTCCCGAGGTGTATATGCGTATCACTAATGTTATTCTTAATGCTGGTATGGCTATGAGTATTAATAGCAGTAGCAGTAGCAGTAGCAGTACCAGTACCAGTAGCAGTAGCAGTAGTAGCAGTAGCAGTAGCAGTAGCAGTAGTAGTAGTAGTAGTAGTAGTAGTAGTAGTGGTGCATAATAGTATTCACAGCAATAGTAGTAATACGATTGTTGTTATTAAAACTACTAGTTATACACACAGCAGACATGGCATGGCCTTGGGTCTGAAGAAGTGGGTCTTGGAATTGCAGCTTGGGGGTAGAAAAGAACTGTTAAGATTTCCTATACAAGCTTACCTAAGCGTCGTGTGACGCGTGGGAGTCTTCGTTTTGCAAGGACCTCATACTACTGATGGACAACACCCTGCAGTCCAAACGTACCCTTAACTGCGACGTGTATTATAAATTCTTTTTCTGGATGAATGCCGAGACCGGATATAAGCCCTGCGAAACCATTAGGCCCGAACCCCGATGGTCTACCTACAATTGGAACCCTAGGGCATATTACCCATTAGTAGTCATGCAACCGTCTCCGAACCTCAGCGAAGTTCTCCCCATCGCAACTGCGCGCATATAGTTTCTAGAATGTGGGCTTCACGATGCAGCACGTATGTTTAGTTGCTTACTTGAAACCATTTGCATGAATATAGTAATATGACCTAGCATAACATGATAGAACATGATACAAGTTGACACGACGTCTTATAAAATATCAGAAATGTAACAAAGATGCAATGAAACTAACAACACACACCTGGATAATATTTTGTGTAATAAAAAAATAGAAATGCTATAAAGTACAATACAAGATACGATAAATCTGATTACAACTGGATTTAATGGTAGCATAGTATCATAAGATGTGAAATAACATGATATCACAGAAATACAGCAAAACAGGACACAATATGGCATATTGAAAGTCTAACATCATGTCATACGATGTACTACAATGTAAAAAGATCAGATAGTACACTATACTAGAGTGTAAGTTTAGATGATACAGCATGACCTTGCACAATATAGTATACCAAAGTGTTCTTTAATATAACAGGGTACAGCATAGCATTGTCTACTCAAGTAGAGTGTACCCCAATATACGATAATATAATACAACATAATTATTTCAGTATAGTATATACCAAACACCATATACTGAAACTAAGTATACTATAAGAGACTTTTAGTATAGCAAAGCATGGGTGATATACGAAGCGGTCCATCCCCGTCTCTGCCGTCCCCGCTGCTTTTTTAAATTCCCGCCCGCTGCTCTCGAGATGGGCGGATAAGCGACAAGCAAAAGACTGCTCGGGAGCGGGATCCGGCGGCTCTCGTGCAGAAGGAATGGTTTCCGGTTTAGAAGGGATTGCCGACTCAGGGTTTAGGGTTTAGGGTTTAGGGTTTAGGGTTCAGGGTACAGAAAACTGCAAACCTTCACGCCCCTGAAAACGTTCGATGATGTATATAGGTTTGTTGTTCGTCGGGCGAGGTGCGCTTTGCCGGGCAGGATCCAGGCCACGAACAGGATGTGGAGCTTCAGCCGAGGGAATCAAGTCAAGCTCCCCAGCCCGTGTATTATAGGGTATAGTATAGTACGTTATAGTATATCATGTAACAGTGTGTATACATATACATATTCTAGCAGATTACAGCATACATTATAACATGTTGTATTCGAATGCTTTATAGCGCACGATGGTATATTATAGTATATTACATTATAATATTCACACACATATACACGTAATGACAAATTGTACTATATTGTATGTTGTAGTGTCTCATATTATATGATATCCTGTGTTCTTTATCTTTTGTTATACTATTTTATACGAAACTACACTAGGTAATAGTCTACATTATCTTATCTTATGAAGTAGATACTAATATATATATATATATACACATATACATTGGGTCATACAAAATACACAATTACATAAGTATGTGTGTGTATATATATATACATGTACAAATATACGTATATGTATATATAATACATATCTATATATATATATATATATGTGTGTGTGTGTGTGTGCGTGCTACGCGCAGAGCGTTTAGCAGCTCCCACCTCATGATTCTAAACCCACAGCAGAAAAAAACGTGAAGCCTAGACGTCCGAGGCATTTCCGGTGCAGTAGGTCTTCTGGGTTCCGGGTTCTTGTTCAGAGTACCATAATACGGAAACCAGACTATGCACTATAGATCACTGCTCTGGTAACTCCAACTAACTTCCTTAACAAGAACCTTAGAGTCTGAAGTTTGGGGTTAAAGGGAGAGACCCCGAAGCCGAAGCATCCGTGTGACGAAGGCCGGAGGTGTGAGCCGCAAGTGCACGAAGAGGCCATGAGAGGATCTTTTGGAAACTGTACCGTAGCACCAAAAGGCGGTGTAGAGTTCAGGGTTCAGGGGACCTAAACCGAACCTCCAGGCCCTATAAGCAAGACCCCATGTCAGCACATCCCGAGTCAAGGCCTAAACCCTGAACCCTAAACCCAATGTTAGCACGTCCCGGGTCAAGGATGGGAGCTTACCCCACTCCTCGATTGCCTTGCAAGCGAATGCAGAAGGAGAGTTTTCTTTAGGGTGCAGGATTCAAAGTTTAGGGTTTGGGTTTTGTGGGCCGTGGTGTTGGTTCTACGTGGGTTCCGGGTTCAGTTTAATGGGGGTTATCATAGTATCGGGACTCAGGATTCTATGACCAGAGCGCACTTGACGTTCCAGCCCCCTCGCCAGGTGGCTGACTGCATTTCTGATTTCTTTTTGCGACCAAGAACAAGCTATGGTTTGGCTCCTGCTCCGTCTGTGTCTAGCTGCAGGAGTTAAACTGTGATGACGCTGGGAAAGATGCATACAGTACTGCTTAAAGTATGTAGACCTTTTGCATAAACAGTTTATGTAAACACAGAAAACCTAAAAAATGGCTAATACGCCTTCCTGTATCGTTCTTGCTTGAAAAAGTTCTGGCACGGAAACAGCTCGCAAGCGCCGTAAGTGAGCCCAATTTTGTCGAAGTCATGGTCCTATGCTGTAGGGTTGAGGGTTTAGTATTTAGGGCTCAGAACTGTCCGAGCACCAAACCTTAAATCTTGATCTCTATTCGAACTCCAAACCTGAACCCTAAATCCCGAAAAAAAGCCTTGAAGCCGGCAGAAAGGCTGGATAGGGGGAGGATTCATGATCTTGCTCTTCTTAACACAGTGTAAATCAGAATACTGAGGGGTCCGAAGATGCAGCGATAGCCTGAACTTGCAATCTCTAGATCAATTATACACTCTGGTATAACCCAAAACCCCATTCTACGTAGTGTTTGACTACAATAAACCCTCACCCCTAAATCCCAAACTATTGAGGATGTGCTTCCCAAGGCCCCGTTGCGCCTACTTTCGGCTGTAACCCTAAACCCTCTAAACCCTTGATCCTAAACCCTAAACTGCGGCTGTAGCTCGTGACACGTATCGGATATATCGGGAGCCCTGCGGCGGGGAACTTACGGGTTGAGCATTTAGGGTTTAGGGCCTTAGGATTTACGGTTTAGGGTTTAGGGTGTAGGGTTCAGGATTTAGGGTTCAGTGTTTAGGGTTTAGCAAGGATCAGGGGCGCGGGCTAGGTTGTCTTAAAATGAAATAAGCCCATTTGACAGCCTTGTTACTAAGGCCCTTATGGTTCAAGCAGGTCTAGTTTACGAAGATACAGCAGCGATTCTACAGACGATTTACGGTTGTAGCATACGAATGCATCAATGAAATCTTGTAGGATCTTCGGACTTAGGCTGGGAATCAGAATCAAACCAGGGTTTAGGACTAGGGTCGTTGCTTGCTGTTCAGTTGCTATATTAAACAGGGAGATCGCTCCTGAGATACTCTGCAGCGCAAAGCCAGTACCTTTTTGAGACGCTACATGTTCAAGTGTTCTTACAACGCCTGCCCCATGTCAACGGTATGTCAGATCGAAATTAAGCACACCGCCCCAATGAATCGTAACCTCAACCTACACCCTAAATCGGGCATTCCACCCGAAACTGCGAAAAGACCGTGGCATGCTAGCTGTGGCGCCAAAGCACAGGCTGCAGCAGGGATGGGCCTACAAAGCAAACCGCCAGATTGCTAACTGCGCTGGATGTTGTTTCTCTCCCCTGTCTCAAACGCGTAGTAAGGTTCGGGATGTCTGCCCTAAGCCCTACATGCTAGCCCCCCCAGCCTAAAACCGTGCAGCAATGGTTAGGGCAGAGAGACACTAAACCCGGAACCCTCGAACCCGAAACCCTAAACCCTGCGTCCAGTAACACCAAAAGAAGCAAACGTTAAAGCCCTAAACCCACGCACTCGCTGTCTCATCATCTTTTGCAGTCCAGGTTTCAAAGGGCGTGTGGTAAGAGCGCCTAAACCCTGCGCCTAAACCGTGTGATATGCTGGTTTCAGTTGGTGCTCCCATGACAAAGCCACTTGCGTTTGTGGGTTCAAGCTTCTGGTTGAGGGGTCCGGATGCAGGTGGAAGGTGCCCTCAGCTCGATAGGTCCAAAGTAATTAGGGTCTATAAGGGTTTAGGGTGATGGAGGGCCTGAATAATGACCAATACCCTAGTGGAGTTCCTTCTTATAACTGTAGTATAATGCCCCTAAACCCTACGCTAGCTATTAACGCCCCTATATTACCCGGTCAGCAATAGTTTCAGGTTGGTATCTCGGGGAGTTCATGGTTATCGAGCATTCGGGAAACCTGGGAATCCTACAATCCTAATCCTGGCCTCAGCTCAGCACCCCACTTCAAGGATCATGGGACTTAGTCAATGGGGTTGTAAATCATGCAACTATAGCTATAACTACTGTTGATGATATAAATCCTGCATTACCTTAAGGACCCTAAACTATGGGAATTACCGCATATTCCGTATCATGGGTAATGCAGGATTTATATCATCAACCGTACTTCTCTCCAACTAAAGCAATTCTAGCCTGACTTACTAGACCCCAGGATCCTCCAAGCAGCGTCAGTTTCTTGAACATCCTGAACCCCTCAGCTGCAAAGCCAAAGACTCCCGGACCCGAACAGGCTCTTGCAGCTTACAACTGGGGTTTGGAGTTAAGGGTTAAGGTTTAAGGTTTAGGGTTTATAAAGGCTTAAGGTTTAGGGTTTAGGGTTTAAGGGTTTAAGGTTTAACGTTTAAGGGTTTAAGGTTTATAGGGTTTAGGGTTTAGGGTATGCCCGAAACCAACCCAAAGCCCTAAGGCCGCAGATTCGAAGCCTTCAGCCCTAACACTCGCTTTTTCACCCCAAAACTCTACATAAATCTGGGAGTTGGCTTCTGCTACGTTTCTGAATCGTACAGAGGAACGGTGCTGATACGGATGCTCAGTTGTCATTTTGCGGTCGTCTCGTGAAAAACACCCTTTCGAGGATCCGAGGTGTTTGGTTTGGAGGGCCCATCCCAGAGTGTGAGACCAGCCGCAACAGATGTCGCATTCAAGATGCGTGGATTGCAATGGATTTGAGGATTAGACCCACATAAATTTTCAGAACCACACACCCCAATCCTAGTCTATCGCAGGAGCTTGCGAAACTGCGGACGCCCCGATGTAGACCCTTAGACGGTTATTGTAGGAATCCCCGCGCAAAGCGAGTACAGGCAGTCGGTTGCCAAGCCCCAAAGTAAACCTTGAAACCTTAAGCCCTGAACTCCTGGTGAGTGTGGTAGAGGATGTTTCGAAACACGAAAGAATATGTTTATGTCGAGGCTTCCTCCTCTCCCAATGATGCACTCTCAAGCAGCTCCCCAAAACTTCTGTCCGAAGAACGATGCCTTTTGTTGCTGTCCCTGTCGTGGCCATAACCTAAACCCCTAAACCCTAAACTCTTATCATGAAAGATACCTCAGGGGCCACCCGCATAGGTGAAAACGAGTGCCAGATGAAGTGGACTCCTGACTTGTTAAACTCCCTTTTAGGGTTTAGGGTTTAGGGGCCAATTTTAAGGTCCCTATAATCCCTTCAAGCTAAGGGGCGTTTACTAATCAGGCCTCTGTAAACTACAAGGGATCCGTCTCTGGCCTCAAGTTGCCTATTCACGTCCGCTTCGGTCTCCCAACCTGAACCTGAATCACTGAAGCTTTGAGTTTAGGCTAGGGTTTAGGGCGTAGGAGTCATGATTCGAATCAGCGAGTCATGAGCGCTACGCAGGAATGAGATTCTCAGGTCTTTCCATTAGACTTGACTTGATACTGGGGAACCAGTTGGTTGGCCCACCTGTTGAAACTGGGAAAATGCAGCCGAGCAAGTGCATTCGGTATAGAAACAAATCCGGCCAGGCCAGTTTCTGACAGCAAAGCCGTTCTCAAAACTAGATTATGAGGGTTGTCTTCCGATGTTGCTGAATAGCGTGGGCTGAAGGTTTGGTACAGGGGAATCACATGGGTTGTGCTAAGCTTTGCTCAAGACATAGGATAAAAAGCAACCTGAGTCGCACCAGAGGCAAAGTACCAGTCATGCACATATACATACATACATACATACATACATACATACATACATACATACATACATACATACCTACATACATACATACATACATACATACATACATACAGACATACAGACATACCGACATACAGACATACAGACATACAGACATACAGACATACATACATACATACATACAGACATGCAAACATACAGACATACAGACATACAGACATACAGACATACGTACATACATGCATACATACATACATACTTGCTTACTTACTTACATATATGACACTACATTACACTACATTACATTACAATACATTACGTTACGTTACATTACATTACATTACATTACATTACATTACATTACATTACATTACATTACATTACATTACTACATGAACACATACATACATACATACATACATACATACATACATACATACGTACATACGTACATGCGTACATGCGTACATGCGTACATACATGCATACATACATTCATACATGCATACATATTTACTTTCGTACACACTTACATAGCTACATACCTACATACATACGTACATACATACAGACAGACAGACACACAGACATGTGTACATACATAGACATATACACATGCATACACACATACATATCATTATACATATACATGCACATCTGCATATATGTATACATATACCTACTCATACATACATACATACAGACATACAAACATACAAACATACAAACATACAAACATACAAACATACAAACATACAAACATACAAACATACAAACATACATACATACATACATACATACATACATAGTTACGTACATACTGGTCTTTACCAGGTCTACGTGTACGGAGATTTGACTAGGGCTTAGGGTTCAGGCTTGTGATAACACAAGATTGGGCACTTTAAGATCTACTCTGCTTGCGAAGTCCCCTGATGCTTCAAGCAGAGTCACAGGCCTGACGACGCAGGGATCCCCGGGTAAGCGTGCACTAAACATCCACGCCTTACCTGAACCTAATTTTGGACAGGGCCCGCGGATCATGGTAGCTTAATGTTCAAGGTACACACTGAACTCGCAAACCGCTCGGCTGTCAAAAACCTCGACTGGGCCACTGTTCGAGAGGTTTCTGCGACGTGGTCGGCGGCAACGACAATCCGCGATGTGCGTGGAGATCCCTCTGTGCAGCCTATAGCATGATACAGTTCACAATCACTTAAAGATGCAGGCTCTCTCCTGTGCTGCAGGTATAGAAACCGGCCACAAGCCCGAAGCTTGTTTAAGATTACTCTCAGTCTACTCAACCCCAAACTTTGAAGCCAAAAGCCCTGTTCCAGAAGCCGAATCAGCAACGACATGGTCAAGACTCTCCACGGCAGGAAGCTCATTGAAGAAGCCCTCCCTTGTAACTTCTATGGTAGCTAAACCCTAAACCCTAAATCCTAAATCCTGCAACCCTAAACCCCTACAACCTAAACCCCTACACCTTAAACCCTAAACCCTAAACCCGTCCAACCCTAAACCCTAGCCTAGCTCCCCAACCTTGGACTGCCAGAAGCTTCACAAACGCGTCTTCTGCCTCGAACCAACGCCCCAAAACGGCTGAAGAGCTTAGTCCGTTGGATACGTGTAGATTCCCTACAGAATAAGAGTGCGCCACTGAGGGTTCAGGACCCCAACCAGCAAGAGACACAACCCTAAACCCAAAACGCGAATCTAAGGCCCTAGATCCTGAAGTGAATAGGCTGAGCCTGACTGGTGTTCGCGGCGTCGCCGTGACACGACGAAAACTGGGCAAGCTCACAAAGCGCCTGGCAAAGATAGTAACTCACGGGTTTCAGATTTGAGTGGCATTGTTCGGGCTTCTGTGCGACAATAAACGAATTCTGGACAGGTAACAGGGCTATGTTCCACAACCCTACAACGTCAAACGCTAAAGTCCAAACCCCTCGACCCGAAACCCTCCAAGCTCTGAAACCCTAAACCCTCGACCCTAAACCCTCAAAGCTCTGAAACCCCAAACCCTAAACCCTCCAAGCTCTGAAACCCCAAACCCTAAACCCTCAAAGCTCTGAAACCCCAAACCCTAAACCCTCAAAGCTCTGAAACCCTAAACCCTAAACCCTAAACCCTTCAGCCCCCGGAGGTTTTTGACACAGGCCTCCGCCCAAGAGGTGTCAGAGGCGCTCAAGGGCCTGTTGCAGTTGGGCCTGATCAGAAGAGCACGGTTTAGGGTTTAGGGTTTAGGGCTTTTCATGTAAGGTCTTGGCTTACAATATGTTACGCGAGGGGTCTTCTAGCTTTTAGGCTTTAGTCGTGCCTGATGGAGAAGAGCCTGTTCATGTAAGATAGTGGTTTACGATGGCACTTGAAGGGTTTTACAGGCTGCTTGAGGTTGCACTTCGGCTATGTAATGTTAGGGTTGCAGGTTGTTTTATGGAGTTTAGGGTTCATTGATTCGGGTTTAGGATTCGGGGCTTAGGGTTTAGAGTTTGGTTCGTACGCGTGCGAGTTATGGGCTTTAAGGTCAGGGCACATAAGGTGCTACAGGGGTGTAGGACTTCGGTGAGCCCTTACAGGGTTTGTGTGCGGAGCCTTTCCGGGTCTTGGGCTGAAACCCGTCGTGAAGACAATCGTCAAGGACCAAGGATACCCTGAGTCACAAGGAAGTCCATGAATTGCCTAGTATAGGGGCCTTAATGATCAGAGTCGGGTTTTGGGGCGTAGTAAAGTGTAATTGTTATAGTTAATAAGGAGCCCCAAGATAGTATTGTTGATGATTAGCGTCCCAGCTCTAAAACTCAGAACCCTAAACCCTAAACCCTAAACCCTAAACCCTAAACCCTAAACCCTAAACCCTAAACCCTAAACCCTAAACCCCACTGTAGATTCCTGCTTTCGGGACAGAGAGGCTCACAGGGTTTGGGAGATTTGGTAGCCGAGAGATCTTGAGGATCCTTGACTGGCTTCGGGGGTTTAGGGGCTGAGGGCTTTAATGGTTATGTAACTGTTTAGGGGTTTTGGGGTTTAGGGGTTTAGTTGTTATGTAACTGTTTAGGGGTTTTGGGGTTTAGGGGCTTATGTGTTATGTAAGGGTTCAGGGGTTTTGGGGGTTTAGGAGTTTAGTTCAGGGTTTCGGGTACAAAACCCTAAATCCTAAACCCTACACGGCCCTAAACCCTAAACCGGGAAAGGCCTCGGAGGCAACGCCAAGAGCAGACTCACCGAGGTGGCGCCAGCTGCGCTGCAATGCCAACGCCTGGCGCGAAACGCGGCTTTTTGAGCTCTGGCTCTTGGTTTAGGGTTTAGGGTTTAGGGTTTAGGGTTTAGGCTCCGAAATGTAAGGGCCTTAATCATTAGAATAGGGTTTTGGGGCCCATTGTACTACAATCATAATAAGGAGCCCCGAAACTAGTATAGGTAATTCTTAAGGCCACTATATTAGTGGCTTAGGGATGAGGGCTTCTCGGGCTTAGGTTCCAAGAATCCTTCAGATGTTTAGAAACGACTCTTTAGATCTTTGGCACCCAGAGAAGCGTATGTCACTGATGTATTTAGGGGTATACTCCTGGTCCTACACTCAGGCTACGAAGCAATCCAGAAGTTTGGCTTCCTTACTCAAAGAACGGGTGATGTGGTCTCTGAGTGGGCTCAGTCCTTCGGCGCTGGGAGGGGGGGGGGTTGTTCATCGCCGAGTAGAGCGTGGCAACGCTAACATACTCCGCATGCGCCTGTAGGGGATGCATCAAAGGATGACTTCTTGGCTTCTTGACCCCTAAACCCTAAACCCTAAACCCTATGATACATGGTTCGGCCTGAAGTGTATTCACGAGAACGTCTGCCAACCCAGTCTGGGGCTTTCAACATTCCAGCCCTAAACCCCAAAACCTGAGCCCAAAGTTTAGAACTCGACTGTTTGGGGCTTCGGTTAAGCATAGGGCTTAGGGCTCATGGCTTTAAGGGATTTTAGAAAGGGTTGACGGCTTAGGGCTTGCAGAGTCTGGGGTGTAGTCGGGTACAGTTTCGGCTACCTGCCCCTTGGCTGCTTCAATTGCCAGGCCCACAGCCCCTGCAGCTCCTCCTACGTAGGTTGCGGGTTTAGGGTTCAGGGTTAGAGGATCAGGGTTTAGGGTTTAGGGTTAGAAGATCAGTTGTAAGAAATCTGAAGATTTTCCGCGGAATTTTTATGAAGACGCTTGCTTAAAAAACCGGAGAAAATCATAAACCCATCAGCCCTAAACCGCGACGCCGAAGCCGGATCCACCCAGCTTTGCAGCCTAGAGCCTCTGCAGCCCAACCCCAACCAGTAGCCTATGATAGGAGCGGTTTAGGGTTTAGGGTTTAGGGAATTCTGAAGAAGTAAGAACGAGAACAGTGAAGAGGGGACAGTGAACAGGGTGTTATAAGTTTCAGAGGGGTCTTATCCGGCTTTGTCGGGCTAGTGACATGCTGCCGCTATGGGAATGCTGGTGCTAAAGATTCAGACCGCCACATTAGATGAGGCCTAAACATGCCTAAACCATCACATTAAGGTTTCGAGGGAGAGCAAGGGACTTTAGGATCTGAAAATCTGTTCTAAACTTCGAGACTAACGATGTAGGAACTATAATGGCAAAACATGCTCTTTGAGGCTCCTTCAAGCCTGATCCTCGAAGCATCCGAAGAGTTGAGATCTAGTACGCTTGTTGAGAATTCAATTTAGGGTTAAAGGTTTAGTGTAAACACCATCGGTGGAATCAGGCCTTGTCGCGTTGGCAGACACAATGAAACGCCAAATACTCTCCTTGGGGAGGGCTGTCAGATAGCTCCTAATCGCTATGGAACCTGAGAAAGGCCTTCATAGTCGACCCGATTGACAACACAATAGGGTCTAGTTGGGGTATATAAAGACCTAAACATTACCAATAGTATTCCGTAGAAAAGGAGCCCAAAATCCTGTTCTGCTCACTAAGGCCCCTACGTTATATGGTTGCGTGCTGCGCGTTCCGGGCCTCCCTCGCTCCACCCCGTATGGTATCCCCAACCACCCCCGCCACCTCACGCCAACTTGAACCCTCAACCCTGCAGTCGAATCCCCCCCAACCATTCCACAGGGGAACCAAACTCCCTAAACTCTAAACCCTAAACCCAACCAGGGTACAGTAGGGGAACCAAACTCCTGAGCCTGAGGCCCAAGCCGTTCCAGAGGGCGGGCGGGGCGATGACCATATGTAGGGACCATTGTCGGGAGGGAGGAGAAGGGATGGGCGGCAAGGATCCGCCGAGGTGCAGAAATGAAAAAACACCAGGGATTCCCTCTAGTTTTCAGGGTTTAGGGTTTAGGGCCTTAGCTCCTGCGAAGCGTGACGATGATGATCGTGGAGGGCACTGCAAGCTCCCCGAAAACGAAAATGTGACAAAGCCTGCCTTACGTGGAGGATCATGAGACCCAGTAACGAGAGGGTTTTAAACAAGGTAACTACGGTTATATTTACTTATGACTCCAATAAAGATACCTGTGACCTTATGCTAAGTCCCATGACCCTCTAGGTGGAAGCAAGACTTCGGATATAAGCGCCATGCTCTCATTGCAGCGGGCCACCACATGGCGCGGCCTGCTAGTACTTATTCGGTTTATAGGGCCTGCACAAGGTTTATAGGGCAGATTAGGATTTAAAGCGCTTCAAGGCTTAGGGGATGCATAGGCTTTTGAGATATCGGAGTTTAGAGTTTTAAGTAAGCTGTAGAGCTTCAGGGTCCTCAAGGCTCTGAACATTATGCTCCCGGAACAAATCTGTGCACCTCGCCCTGGAAAAGGACAGTGGTCCAAGAGAGGGAGTTTTAGGGTCAGGGGTCGGATACAACACCGAGAAAGTTCTCTGTTCAAAATCTCAGGAGAAGGTAGTACCAGGCCGGCCCCCTTTAAGCTCCTGAAGGATACCCCGAAAGCAAGACCCTCAACACCCAATAAACGAAAACATGAAGAACGCAAAACACCCATTCCCCAGCGCCTGAAGCCAGAAACCAGCCCGAAAACCCTACTGCGCAAACCCCCCTAGTCACTAGTCACGCCAATTTCGGCTGAGGGCTGCTTCCCGCAAGGGTCTGTTTAGGGTTTAGGGGCTTAGGGTTAAGGGGTTTAGGGTTTATGTAGGACGTCCAAGCCCAGCTGCCCATCAGATACGGCCACCCCAGCACTATTCGATCAAGTTCGCCCACGACGAACGACTGATCGCCGCACCGGCAAGTGCTTTTGTGGGTGCCACCGTGCACGAACAACGTCTACATGTAAACCCTAAAACCCTAAACCCTAAAACCCCAAACCCACCCTAAACCCCCCAAACCCCTAAACCCTAAACTCTAAAGCCCAAGCTTGATCTTGAGTTACAAGCTAGCTGCAAGGTCCGAATATGACGTGGTATACGAACCTGAGCAAGAAAGCTCGGGTTTTATTTGGGCTCTGGCTATGGAATCCTAATATTTTGGGGTTGTAGGGCCCAGACTCTCAGACTTTCTTACTCAGATTCCTACACTTTAGGGGTTTAGGGTTTAGGGTTTAGGGTTTCCTACATTATTCATTATTGAATGGGGTTTAGAGTTTAGGGTTCAATGGCTTTACTATTCCAGAACAAGCTTCAAGAGATACATGAGAGTGGCACTGAGAATCCCACGTCCTCTGCCAAAGGTCGTGCAGCTCGAAGGCAAGGTAGTGAGCTCGGGTGCCGAAGTGAGGAAAATATTGAACCTGAAAGTGGCTCTGTAGGCATGAGATGGGGCACGTGTTCAATGCCTAAATTTGAAGCAGTGGCCTATTTTCCCTATACATTCCATACCTGAGCTCAACAGAAGCAGCTTCGACAAATCTTCTGTATGTGGAGCCAGTGCCCAAGGCCTCTTTCGTTAAATCTTTCTCCATATCTCTCTGAGGACTCCTCAGACAAACAAGTAAAGGAATTGCCAGGCTTACCTCACCTGAAGGTTTAGGGTGTAGGGTTTAGCAGGAGCCTAAACTGAACGTGCACTTCCGAAACTGCCAGCGCACGAAAGAAGAACGACAAGCTACCATGGAAATGGAGCCTTCGAAACCCCTTAATCCCCATGCCTCGAAACACAACCGATAAAGGAACCTTTGTAAGAACCCTTAAAAGTAAGTAACCTAAACGCTAAACCCTAAACCCCTAAACCCTAAACCCTTTTAGGTTTCTTGCCTCGCAAAAGCGACGCTTAGTGCTCCGGGGCTCGGCCTGGGAATCATCCAGCAACACTTAAAAATCACCAAGACACCCGACATCAGGAAGCCTTTCGGGTTTAGGGTTTAAGGGTTTAGGGGTTTAGGGGTTTTAGGGGTTTTAGGGCTCAGGGAGTTTAAGGTTAGCATTTTAGATCAAAAGTACCCCGAACATCTCCACATCCTGGGCCGGACTTCCCCGCCTCGGACAAGAGCTCCATGTACACCTGAGCCGTATCCTACATGTGAAGTCTAGTGTAGGGCTTATCATTACGGAAATAGCTAAAGTAAGGTTAAGGACATCACATGAGAACCGTACCTTTCCACAGATTTAGTTGAGTTGGAAGGGGTTTTGCCCGGTTTGAGTGCGCCGGGGCTTTTGATTTCTTATAGTGTTGAAGGCCCCGCTTTTCAAATCTTCAGAAGGGACAAGGCACGAAAACGATGGAGCTGTTTGCCAATGAGGGCTGTGCAAGTTTTGGGTTTTGGCAGAAAGGCTTTGACTTCGAAGATCCGTAAGGCCTGAACCCAAATCGCGAAACCATGCCCTAACCCGGCTGGAGGTTACCCATCTAATGCGATGTTCACGCCCGAAACTTTGAAGAGCTAGTTTTGATGTTAGATCCCGGGCCCTGAACCCTAAATCCTAAACCCTAAATCCGTGCTTGCAAACAGGTTCCGAGACCATAGATGAACTCTTGAGGGTTCGGGTCTTCTGTCACTAGCGCGAGAACCCTTTCCGTGGACCTTGGTTTAGCAGAGAGCCTTTCCAGTCAGGGAACTCGTGAACACTCCGAGGTGCATGAGTCATCAAGAGCAGTGTCAGCCCAAGGGCTGGAATGTAAACTCCTAACCACAGGCTGCTATTCGAGTGACCCGGATGCGTACCTGGTTTCTGGATTCCAGGGAGCCCAGAACCCGACAACCTAAAGCAAAGGAACTATTTGTGTGGGCTAACAAACCCACTCCCTAGAGCGAAAAAAGAACCCTAAACCCTAAACCCTAATGCCCTAAACCCTACACCTTAAACCCTTAAACCCTAAACCCCAAAACCCTAAACCCCAGACCCTTACACCATAAATCCTAAACCCGAGACCCAAAACCCTGAACCCTAAGTGCAGCCGTGGCGCGTCGTCGTCTAAGCGACTGGACCCGGACCTCAGCAAAGACTGGAAATGCAACTGTGCTTGCCCTTGACTGTCTTGGATATCAGCATTCCCTAATAAGGTTTAGGGTTTAGGGCCTAAGGCTTGCAATCTCTATCGCTCTCTCTCTCTCTCTCTCTCTGCCTCCCTCGCAAGCGAAACGCATGCATGTAGGTGTGTATGTGTGTCTGTGCACATACATAGATATATACACACACACATATATATATATAGAGAGAGATGGACATACATATACAATCATGTACATACACCGCCGTACAGTGTCTGTGGACATGTCTTGGCACCGAATTGCCTAACGAAGTATGTATCTATCTGCCGGATAGCGATGTCCCTTCATCTCTTCCTCTCTTCCGTCTGGTGCTTAGTAAGGAATGGGGGAATGGATCCCTATGATAGTCCCTGAAGGTCCCTTATAGTAGTCCCTATGCCTATAACCCACTCCCCCAGTCGCTACTAAGCACCAGACAGTCTTCCATGCTCAGCCTTTCATCGAGTTTAGAGTCGAAGGCTCGCTTACTACCGAGGCTCCCCAAAGCCCGAGAGTTCACGGGTTCGGGGTTGAAGATGTACCTGAACCCAAAACCCTAAACCCTAAAACCCCTAAACCCTAAACCCTAAAACCCTAAACCCTAAACCCTAAAACCCTAAACCCTAAAACCCTAAACCCAAAGCCTTTAAGCCCTAAACCCTAAAAACCTAAACCCTAAACCCCTCAAACCCTGAAACCCTAAAACCCTAAACCCCAAACCTTAGGGTCCCTAGGGGTCAGGGCCTAAGCTTCGGGGGCCCTACATCCAAACCTCCGCTGGCAATTCGTCTGACGACCAACTGCTGAAGATCGCTGCGTACTTTGGCCAGGGTCCTAAAGCTTTAGGGTTTGAGGTTTAGGGTCTTAGGGTTTGGGGTTTAGGGTTTGGGGTTTAGGGTTTTAGAGCCTGCAGCAATTCCACATTCATCGACCCTCGTTTCTTAACCCTAAACCCCTAAACCCTTAACCTTATGTAAACCTTCTGCAGAGGACGCGGCGTGTTCTCGAAGGCGTCGCTCCCTGGTTCGCTCCGACAGTCTTAGGATTGGGCTTAGGGTTTACGGTTTAGGGTTTAGGGTTTAGGGTTTAGGGTTCTGGGCTTAGGGCTTAAATTTAGCGTTTAGGGTTGGGGGTTGCCACCCTTTTTGGTTTTCAGTGGCGCAGCAGTTGCTACTAGGAACCCCTTGTTGCAAATGTACATACTAACTGAGCCCTAAACTCCACCTTTGAGTGCAACCAAGAGCTCGGTAGTACAGGGGCATTAGTAATCGCAACGGCGTCATGCGGAAGTAGAGTCTCAAATGGCATCAATCTTATAATCGTGTCTTGGGGTACTATGTACGACGGCTCCTTAATCCGGGCTGAGATTTCGAGGTGTGATTCTCGCACTTCGGGTGTTTTAGGCTCAATTCTTACAGTTCTCAGAGGACCGAAAAGACCCGCCTTGGGGATTCGCATTGTAGAAGATGACTTAAGTTGAAGGCTTGGGTTTTCGGTTAGCAACCTCATGCCCAACGCCTGTATAGTACAGAATAATGCGCACAGCCGGCCTGATGCGATGGACGCAGAAGGGGATGAGTCCAGCGCCCTTCCAAAAGACTTCACTCGGGAGGTGAGCTGTTGGTTTGCTTCGGTGTTAGGACTCGCTTCAGGATTTTGATTCTTGCCAGCGCGGTTCAAGTTCTGCGTGTTGGTCTGGGCGGAAACCGCGACGTCCATTTCTGAAAGGTGAACATACATCGGCCCGGAATTGCTATTGAGAAAAGGTATCATCCCTAACTGTGACCAGAATTTTTGCTGCAATTTATCTACGACAATGCCTTTGCAGCTTCGTTCAGTTTTGTTGGGGGGGAGTTCCACGTCAAATGAAACTGTGCCAGCAACAGTGGTGGTGGTGGTCGTCGTCATTGGTGCTGGTGCTGGTACTGGTACTGGTACTGGAACTGTTACTGACTGATACCGGTACAACTACTGGTATTGGTCTTGCTAAATGTACAAGTACTAGTACTAGTACTAGTCCTAGTGCTGCTGGTGCTAGGCTGGTACTGGTGCTGGAGCTGGCACTGGCAACTGCTACTACTAGTGCTAGTACTAGCACAAGTACTCGTACTAATACTGGTAGCAGCAGTAGCAGTAGTAGCAGCAGCAGTAGTAGTGGTAGTAGTAGTTGTTGTTGTTGTTGTTGTTGTTGTTGTTGTCGTTGTTGTCGTTGTTGTCGTTGTTGTTGTTGTTGTTGTTGCTGTTGTTGTTGTTGTTGTTGTTGCTGCTGGTGTTGTTGTTGTT
>CAJNDV010034826.1:7300-17309 GCA_905221635.1 Symbiodinium sp. CCMP2456 | reverse complement strand
AGGGTTTAGGGTTCAGGGTTTCGGCACTCCCACTCGGACCATCCAGGCGAGGTTTAGGATTTAGAAATTCAGGGCCTACGGTAGGGAATATGCCTGAGACAATCTCAGGATCCCTCTGAGATTCCAGGTGACGGCCATTTATTCACTAATGGGCCTATATTATAAAACCCTTTGATGCCAAGATCCCGATAAAACTCTCTAGAACTCGATGGTGCGAGCCAAAGATATGTCAGTGATATTCCAAAATCAAGTCTTCTAGGCTCTCTGGGATGTTGCTTGAGGATTTCTGAGTAAAGTGGCACAAACACCACAAGACTCAGGTTCGTTTTTTTTTTTTTTNNTTTTTTTTTGGGGGGGGGGGAGGGGATCGCTTTCAAAGCTATACGTAGCAGTATATGAGGGAAGCTCATGGTGCAATCCAACTAGCTACAAATGTTCACATTCCGTGCTGCAGGTCTAAAGCCGAAGTTCTTGCTGAAGAAATGAACCGAACTTGTTGAAGCTACCACAATCGGGCTGTCTAGTACCCTTAAAACTTCTAAAACATTTCCACGGCGCCTACACTCATGCATGACTGAGGCAGGCTTCTGAAAACCCTCATTTCGCGCAACGTTTGAAGCCGTATACTGCAAGAAGAACCGTACGGTTCTGGCGGGTTTAGGTGATAGCCTTGGGTCAGGGTTCCTATCTTATGACAGCACGCGGTCTTGAGTTGCTCCCAAGGCTGCACCTGGCGCCACCTCGGCCGGTTGCTTTGCAGCAACGCCAAAACGCGCCTTGGATTTGAAGCGACAAGGATGGCTCCCCAAGATGAGTCTTCTGGGTCGTACGGGATCAGTATCTGGTTCCCATCCTACATCTTCACGTCACCGCCCCAAAGTAGTCGGTGTTGCGCAGAAGTACTTTCCTCTGGGACAGAGATATCCTTAACGTTGGACCCCTGAACACCCCAAAATCGCTGCAGGTTTCAAGACTCCTGGTGCCGCTTCCGCCAACCCAGCTTGCATCGGTACAAGCGTGATGTGTTGTTGGCGGTTGAGAAGCAGGTAGTAAGGTTGGTTAGTGCTCTGAAGCAACCGCCATTTCACGAAAGATGGCATCGTACTTACTAGCCTACGTATTACGGAAAGCCCGTGTCCCTTTGATCCTATCCTAAGGCTCTGGGTTTAAGTTGGGTTCACAGGTCCATGGGCGGGTGCCCATGTTGCAGGCTCAGTTTCGCGTCTGCTTCACTTACATGTGGAGCTCTATCTTACCTCTTCGGCTCCTTTTGTGGGGATCCCTACAGTAAACCCTAAACCCTAAACCCTCCCTAAACCCTACACCCTAAACCCTAAGTATCACATAGCAAGGATCCTCAGGTTGCTGCAGGTTCTGAAGCGCCAACATCGCCCTTGTCGGTATGCTATAAATGCATCGGTCGAATCCCAAATCGGAGAATTCTAGCCCATGTGTCATCTCATTACTGACTAGGAGGTCCCCCTAACCCTAAGCCTTATAACCTTGAACTGAACCCTAAACCCCTAAAAACCCTAAACCCCTCAAGCCTAAACTCCTTAATCCCCCAAGCCCCTAAACCCCTAAACCCCTCAAGCCCTAAACCCCGTAGGACCCCGGATCCTCTCAGTGCCTTTGGCTTCTGCTCGGGCCAATTTGTGCCAAAGCTTCTGCGAGGAGCTGAGGGACTGCCCGGCCATTGAGCACCACCACCTCGGGGAAGTTTTTTTTCCCCTCTCGCATGGGGTGGGGGTTTAGGGTTTAGGGCTTTTATTTCCTTCTCGCATGCAGAGAGGGTAAGGGTCTAGGGTTTGGAGTGTTCGGGCCTAGAGCATCGAGTTTAATAGACGTTTCGTGGTTGAGTGGCTTGTGGCGACCTGCGGGGCCCAAGGCCCGTAAACTATGGAGTACCCAATAAGGCATAGTAATACCCCTAAACCCTAAACCCTAAACAGGGATGCTGGTTTAGCGCGGAAGTGTGTGAGGATCCGGCTCCCTGGGTGTCTCCAACGTGTCTCCGGGTCAGATAGAGAATTTGGCAGCAACCCTCAATGCTAAAACCCCTGAAGCCTGGATCCTAAGCCCATAAGCTACAACTCTAGACGAGATTCGCTACATCTTAAGCCCCATGCCCCCGATCGCAACTTCAATCCTGCCACAACCGTGTCTTGCAGCTTGGGCTGGAAACTTTCAGTTCCCTGAAGGGCCCGGTTCGAGAACTCAAGACCTACAACTCCGCTGTTTTGCAACTCAGTGTTGAGTTTTTGTGGGGTTAAGATTTGAGGACTAAAGGGACCGGCTACTTTCTTGCGAAGACAGGGCCTCGCATTTGCAAGTATCCCTGAATCGGAGCACGATTCTTCTCGGTGTGTGAAAGCTGAAGAGATGGCCCTTGAGAGAAAGCGGTCGGTAACTAACCATAGTTTGTTGCAGCCATCGCCCGATTGATTGATAGTTCACGGGTATTGGCTCGTGTCCTTTACCTTAATTGGGTTAGAGACAGTCACAAGTACTCTTACTGTGCTTGTAGCCCAGCCTACAGCACCCCATGAACCTTCTGTTATCTTCACAAACTAAACTTTGGTCACCCATCCTCGGCGGTATATTGCAGTGCTTACGGCATGACCCTCGCCCTCGGTTGCAGGCCGGCGGCTCATCCACCCTCTGATCCTGCCGCTGCCGGAGGCAGCGACGCCAGGTCTGGGAAAAGTAGGATTCAACCTGGTCCTTGGAGTTCCGACTTTTGCCGTTTCGAATCCCAGTGGGCAAATCGACAGGTTAGTGCTAGTGAAGTTGAGGGAGTTCAAGACACAAACGTACTGTGGAAGCGCAGAGACAACATGGCAGCACAGAGGCAAAACGGCAGGTTCAAACGCCCAGAACCCCGCATGCTGAAACGATTGCAGATAAAAATCAACACACTGCTGCACATACACGTTCATATCTGGTGCTTCTCGGCAGTATTTCGTTTCGACACGTATTTCAGGTTGCTCGTGTCAGTGACCCATACGTGACATGATCTGACTTCCATGTGACTGTGGTCGCAGGTTGCCCGAAGGCTTGCATGAATCTGTCCTTGAAGTGCGCTAGCGACAGCCGCCTTCGGGCTTATGTTCAGCGTGCAAGTCCAGGGTCTTAAGTTACTTTTCTTCGTGACCCTAATTACTCCAGACCCTGCACAGTAATAGTAGGGGCCCTATGGCAAGGACTCCAAATAGGGTCCCTGCTACTCTTACAGTAAGGACCGTTCCATTTAGGCAAGGGTTTATTGAGGCTGTGTATTTGGACCTGAGCCCCACGCTGCAGCGTAGGCCGGCCACGCTGCCTGTCAAGGCGTTTCCAGTCTTGGAGGATCCGGCGCCCAAAATCCCACAAGTACGGAATCCGACATCAAATGAGCATCACTGAAATGGAAGCATATGTATGCAAAAATCTGTGTACAAATGCGAAAATCCAAGTACGGCTAGTGTAACAATAACACCCATGGTCACACCGGCACAGTTTTAGCAGGTCTGCATTGCAAGCCCCATTATTGCAGCGAACGTCCTTGCATATGATGCAGTGCGCCAGGGTTCGGGAATTGCGACACCAATCAGATCCAGACGTCGTAAACACACATTGCGTGTTAAGAGCGATGATCGTCCTTACGGCATTCACATGGCTTAAAACAACAAGACTACAACACTGAACGCCATAGTAATAGTCGCACAAGAAACCTCAGGGGCGAAGGCACTCATAGCCATCAAAGTCACAGACATCAAAAGCTGCGTCACACCCGCTATGCTTTGCAAAGACTCACAGGATTACCTATCACAGCCGCAATCCCTAAACCCTAAACCCTAAACCAAAACCCAAAACTCACAACCCTAAACCCTAACCAAAAACAGTCTCCCGGCAACCTCAATCGCCGAGCGGAAGGCGACTTCGTGCCATCGAAGCACGCGTTTCTGAGCACCAGCGTTTAAGGGCGATACAAGGCGGTTCAAAAGTAAAGAACATAACAGTACACGGAAAATTCTTTGCAGGGTTTTAGGCTTGTTGAATGTATATCAAAGGTTAGGTTCTTAAGAAAATGTTCAGCAGTCTTTTTACATGTATATGTAAGGTTGGGTTTCTGAGAAGGTGTTCAGCAGTCATAGTTATGTAACGTTCTGAATAGTTACCGGCCGGCCATGTACAAGGAGGAGCTCGTCGCTATGCGGGAGTGTGGAGTTCGACCCTTACTCACTGGACCTTGACATACCTTGACTATAAACTCTGTTCCTACGAAAGCGGGAGGCGCGATTGGGATCGGGAGGCGACTTGAGACATTCCGACGTAGGGTTTATATCTTATTCCCTCCCAGGGTCTTCCACAATCTCAAGGATAAAAGTACTGGGAGAGTCAGTATGGCCGTGTTCGCAAACAAAAAATAGGATACACACCATCATGTCAGCTAAGGGGAAGCAACCTAAACCCTAAACCCTAAACCCTAAACCCTAAACCCTTCACAGAAGCCGCCGTCCAAACTTTGGCCACTCTTCGACTGGGAGCTCCTCTCCCCCGGTCGCAACTAAGGTTGGAAGTATGGGGTCCTAATATGGACCCTCAGGCCTTTTTAGGGGCCCTTAAGGGTACATATAGGGTATACAGCAGGTGCATAAGGATCCCAGGGTTAAGGGCCCATACAAGGGGCCCATGGATTCAACCTTGGACTAACAGAACCTGCGCCTGCACCTTCCCACCCCACCCCGAAGCCTCTTACCATAGCTGCTGCCAATACAACTGCTGGGCCAACAGTCCACGGCGACAGGGTTTGCAACAAACAGGCCTACTTTTTTGTTCTCTTTCTCTCTCTATCGATACCGATGTATGTGAGTATATATATATATATATGTGTACGTATATACGTGTGTATACAAACCTATTTACAGCCCCGCATACTGGGCCTCGTGATTCTCGAAACCTCACTTTTCAGCATGGGCTTGGATTGTGTGCCAGCGAACACTCTAAACCTCACTAAACCCTGAACCCTTCAAGCCCCGACCTTCTCTTTAAATTCACTCCCTTCTGCACTGCTGGCCTCCACGCCCAAAGTCCCAAGCAGGGCAGCCTTGTTTTAATTGATGGAAATCACGATGAACCATTCTCATTATCTTCACTTTTGCTGTTGCGAGTACTTGTGTTGTTGCTAGTAGTCATCTCGGTGCTTTGTTTTATGTTATTGTTCGATGATTATGGTTCTGTTGTATTCCGGTGCTTGCAATTTCTATTCGGCGCTCCATGCTCTGAGTGGAACCGCTGTCAGTACTACATCGCAATGCTCGCCTAGATTGGCGAATACCTGCAAAACCCTTGGCAGGTAGAAGCGGTCAGCTGATTCGCGAGGCCTTGCAATGAAGAATGGCTGGCAAAGCTAGCACAAGCACGGCCTTGCCTTCTGACAGTGACCGCGAATACAGCGAGATGAGCGCTGCTGCTGCAATTTTCAGTTTAAAACATGGTCTCCATCTCCGTTGTTGTTGGTCTCGCTTCGCTATTTCACGACTGGAAGCCGCCTCATCTAAGCTCCAAAGGCCCAAGCATCCCCCCCAAAAAAGAGCCTGTATGTGTGGTTGTCGAAATCAGGGTATGTTTGTGGATCCCCAAACCGTGGGGTGCCGATTTAAGAGTAGCGGTGCAACCATACTAGGACAGCTCCCGAAGTCTCATAGTCCAACCTCACACCGCCCGTGGGCATTCAGACTCTCCACGGGCGATGCCTGGGCTCGGCGGAGGGCTCCAAGGCCTCTTGCAGCAGCCTGCCGGCTGAAAGGGTTGACGGCTCTTGGGGTTTGGGACTGTTTTGGCCAAGCTTAGGGCCCTAGTTGGGAGTGTAAGGGCTACTGGGCCTGGGGCTTCAAGGGCTTAGGGATTCGGAGGTTCTGGGTTTTTGCGTCTTGGGGTACGGGTTTAAGGCTGGGCTGTCGAGCACAGGGTTTGGGGTGCATACTGCTGCAACGAAGGGTTGCTACCGAGAGAGTGTGGCTAGAGTCTCTTTCTATGGCTGTAAGGATAAGGCCTGGATAGTTTAATCACAAGGGACTCGACTGCTGCCCTTGTTGCCCAGCTCGGCCCACACCGCAGCACTCAATTGATTAAGATGTTCTGGGCACCCTGCGTATCGCAAATGCTCATGGTGCTTGCTCACCAATTTCAGCGCAACGACATGTTGCCAAATCGATCAGTGGACTTGGTAAGCCTGTGACGAAGCTTGCGAATACTTTAGCTCCATGACTTTGCTCGTATCCTCTCGCAAAGGTCCCCTGATCCTCTACGCAGCAAGTTGAGTGTGACGCTTTAGTTTGGTTTAATAGGGTGTCATCGCTTGCGTGCGCATCGGGTCTCCTGCCTCCAGCCGGTCGCCAACCGAGCCGGCGCCACCCAGCCGTGGCCAAAACGCCTCTCGCTGGCTGTCGTGGGCCATCGTACTTGCGGCATCTTGGGGCTTAGTAGGTTAAGTCGGTTTCCAAGAGGGTTCTGTGCACTTTGACTAGCAGCTATAGTTATAATACTTCAATGCCCACTCAGCTACTGATGAGTATGCAAGATTTCCCAACCCGCCGAGGTGGCAATGACACAGCCACCACGCAGCAGTGATCGCTGCACCAAACTGTGCTCCGATGCCCGCAGACGCCGGGTCGTTTGGTAGGTCATCAGAAAATGAAACCCTAAATCCTAAATTCTGAACCCTAAGGGGTACTTATAAGGAGTCCCATAAAGGGTTCTCGTAAAAATCAAGGCTTCCTGTCCTTAGCTCAAGGTGCCTTGGCCGCGCGCTGTACCGCCTCTTCGAGCAGGTCCTGCACATAGGCTTGGAGAATCTGTTTGGTTCTACTTTCCCAGCGCATGTGTATATATATATATATATATATACATGTGTGTATATATATATATATATGCACATGCACACAGACACACACACACATAGTTACTTTACATATATATATACACATAGATATAGAAATAGATATAGACCTAGGTCAGAGTTCTACATCTAAGCTTTCAGATAGATACGGAGATATGACATAGGAATATGACATAAAGACATAAATTAGAGTTCTAGACATATAGACTTATCGAGATATAGACGAACAGATATACAGATCTACAGGTGTCAGGATACACACACATATATATATATATATGTGTGTGTGTGTGGGATCGCTAAACACATGCAGAGATACAGGGACCCTGAGATATAGACATAGATACAGATATAACGTAAATATGCGTACCATCACTTTCTATGGACATCTGTACAGCACGTTTTAGCAGTAGCACTCGTGTCAATGTCTCTAACTTGAACTGCCTGAAGTAGGATTTTCTGGGAACCAGAAACCCCTAAACCCTAAACCCCTAAACCCTAAACCCTAAACCCCTAAACCCTAAACCCTAAACCCCTAAACCCTAAACGTGAAAATCTAAACCGGAAGCTCTGATGGGCCCAGGGTCCTCGGCCATCTCGTCTATCAGATCTCCGTCGCCATCACCTGCTAGGGTTTAGGTTTAGGGGTTTAGGGTTTAGGGTTTAGGGTTTAGGGTTTAGGGGTTTAGGGTTTAGTGTAGCGTGCAATTGCTCGGTTGCACCACCGCCTGGACCTCTAAGGGTCGAGATATAGATGACATTATTATCCCTTAAGCCCAGTACCCTGGCCCAAAAAAGTTTAAACTTTTCTTTTAGTAGGGGGTTCAATATACCAAAAAAGTTTAAAGTTTACCTATTGGGCTCCATCATTAATGACATTAACATACCCATTTCTAAGATCCCTGTAAAGTGCCGTCAGACATGAATGGACCGACTCCTAGGCGCGACGTTCGCCCGACACCCTAAACCCCTAAACAGCCTCCACCCCCAAAAGACTCTAAAGCAACTCACATCCCTACACCCCAAACCGCCCGAAAACGCCTCGACTCTGAAACAACACGAAAAGCCTCCAAATCGCAAGCCCGAAATCCCAAAACCCTTCACTGAACTAAACCGCTATGCCCAAACCCGAACACGGGTTGAGCAGAGATGCAGCGGATCTCCTCCAAGTCTGCCTGTGTCCCAGGCGACTCCCACGGCCTCCCAAAGCCAAGCTTTACAGTTAGGGTTTAGGGGTTTAGGGTTTTTTTCGCCTCCTACTTAGCAAGGACGTGCCCGCATTGCAGGGTGGTTAGGGTTTAGGGTTTAGGTTTTAGGGTTAAGGGTTAAGGGTTTCGACACACACACACTCGCACAAGGCAGGCATGGCAATGAGTCTCCGAGCTTTAGGGTTTTAGGGTTTAGGGTTTCCAGACTCTGTTTATTCATACGGTTATCATTACTATTATCATAATGATAACAACAAACATAAAAACTAACATCACTAGTATTGTTATTATTACTATGAATATTACAATTCATCGTCAACTCACACCGGGTTTAGGGTTTAGAGTTTGGGGATACAGCCCATCCCTTAGACGCAAACATACACAAGCCTAACTTTAAGGAATACATCCCAGACCCTTTCTTTATTTGGGGTTACCGAGACATGGGCTCCTACGCACTCGACCTTTTAGTTTCTTGGCACTCGCAGCACAAAGGGTTTCCGAAAGGTCCACATGAAGGGTTTACAGGGGTTGATGACACGCTGGAGTCTCTCTTTGACTAAGTAAGACAACTCGGTATCCCAGAGCCCGTGATCGCAACAATTCCCATAAGAGAGCGTCCATTTATTAAGCCCAGAAGCGCTAGCAGCTTTGACAAATCGCCGTCTTCATTGAGCCAGCGCGACCTTGGTTGATCCAACTTTGGGATTCAGAGAAATCCGGGTGCCCGAATGTAGGGACCATGACAGTATGGATCCTACTATCTCGGGTCTGCTTTAGGTTCCCGTCATTTTTCCGAAACTTCAAACCTGTTGTTTAGCGTCTATGAATCACGGGGGGAAAGGTCAGCATTCCATACGGCAGGGTCAGGGAAGGGATTCTTGTTTCCTTGGCGTGTCAACATCCTTGGTAGAACTTTTCCCCGAGTGGCTGCATGTCTACGACAGAAGTAGATGAGTAGATTAATTAGATGTTGGCGTGGGCAGGGCACAGAAAATGAAGTGCGATCACAGCGACGGCAAGAGGTTCTTAATGCAACTGCACGCACCAGATAATGAAGGCAACCTCGCTGGATATTTGGAGCTACTGGTAAGCTAGTTTCTGGCTCTCCTTCATGCAATGCCGCTCCTGCCGAGATCCACCAAGGTGCTCAAAGGTCGAAGACAACTCCTGTGCTTGCGAGCCGAGAACATCCGGTGTCGAACGTGGCTGCTTCTAGTCTTGTTTTTTACTTTTTATGGTCCACCTCGGGTTAGCAACCCTGGCATGGGTTAAAGGCAGCCTGCCGCCGGCTCCAGCCCGACGCCATTGCAACCATGAACGAACACGCAACAGGCATCGTGTACTCCGGATATCCCTGCAACGATCTGTAGCAGGTTCCGGTCGGACCTGGAACGGTGCAGTTAGGCTTCAGGACCATGGAGACAAAGCACCACGAGACGAGCTTTCCACTAAAACCTGCGAGCCACCAACACTTTGAACAAGCTGCTTGCCGCCTTCTTGGCGTAAGATCGCTTGGTATAGTTATAATGGGGAACCCCCCCAAAATTGTATTGGTAGTTATTTAGGCTGTGCCGGGTGAAGTCTTTGCGGTTCGGGCAGGGTTCATCAATCACTTGGAGGCAGTTTTCACCTGTTAAGCAGGACAGGCGACGTGGTTATGGACAGCTATAGAGATTATCATGGGGACTAAAAGGGGATCCTAATGAGACTATTAAGTCACTAAGCAGTGCTTCCAGGCAAGGTGGTACTATGTACTATATACGTCATACTAAATACTTTATACTATATGATAGAATATGTAGTAAAGGCTAACAATAGACAGTATGTACTAACCTGGTGTATATATGTAATTATATGTATATGTCTGTGTTAGCATGTACATATTCAAACAAATAAACATATGTGTATATATATATAT
>CAJNDV010034824.1:4829-24007 GCA_905221635.1 Symbiodinium sp. CCMP2456 | reverse complement strand
GGAGCGCTGCCTGGGTTTAGGGTTAGGGTTTAGGGTTTGGGGTTTAGGGTGTAGGGTTTCGGGTTTAGGGGTTGGGGTTTAGGGGTTTAGGGGTTCGGGGTTTAGGGGTTTAGGGGTTTACGGGTTTATGGGTTTAGGGGTTTAGGGGTTGAGGGTTTTAGGGTTTAGGGTTTAGGCTTTAGGGTCCAACAGTATTGAGAGCAACAACAATTGTAATCACCAGAAATACTGTTGCTATTACTGATTGCTACTGCTAGATCCCTAACCCTCAACCCTAAACCCTAGCAATGGTAAGCAGAGACGAAACATCTGGGGACGGCCGCAGAAAGCATCTCTGTACGATCCCGCACTTGCAAACCCTAAGCCCCAAAACTAGAACCCCAAACGTTAAAGCCCTAAACTTCAAGCCTCTAAACCGCAGCTCCCTAAATCCCTAAACTCTAAACCTCAAGCCCCCAAGCCGTACCCAAAAAAAACCCTAAACCCGACACTGCTTGAAGCAATGCTGGTCTGCAGAGGTGGTCTCGAAAGGCAGAACCCTAAACCCTAAACCCTAAACCCTAAACCCTAAACCCAAACCCCTAAACCCCAAGAGCCTAAACCCTAAACCCCTAAACCCCAAGAGCCCGGATCCTTAAACCGAAGCCCTCCCAGTCGACTTTTTAGGTTTAGGGTTTAGGGTTTAGGGTTTAGGGTTTAGGGTTTAGGGTTTAGGGGTTTAGGGTTTAGGGTTTAGGGTTTAGGGTTTAGGGTTTAGGGTTTAGTGTTTAGGGTTCCTAGGGTTCCTTCAGGGATGACTATACTGGTTACTTAGGGTTTAGGTTTTAGGCAGGGTTCCTCTCTAAAGGTTACAAGAATGTAATGGTTACTTTGGGTTTACGGATCAGGATTTATGTTTCCGGGTTCCTTTAAGGGTTGCCGTAGCTGCACCGGTTGCTTAAGGTTTAGGGTCCAGGTTTAAGGGTTCTGCTCAAGTGGGTTACTGCAATGGTCGCTCTAAGCCTGCCGCCTGAAAGCCCGAATGACCTTCAACCAGCAATCCTCAAGCTTCGTCATTGCTTAGGGTTTAGGGGTTTTAGGGGTTTAGGGTTAGGGTTTAGGGTTTAGGGGTTTAGGGGTTTAGGGGTTCGGCGGTTTAGGGTTTAGGGCTGAGGCCGTTTCACACCAAACCTGGTCCACATCGCGGCGTTGCAGACTCCTTCCAGCAGGAGGCAGGTCTGGAAAAGGGGCCCTCGAAGAAGGCTTAGAGAAGGTTCTATCAGCTTGGCGTTCTTCTGGTTGGTTCTTAGGACTTTAACTTATTTGGGGTTTCTATATGAATTACAGTATTTGGGCTAAAAATTTAAGTTTTAGGGAGGGGTTCAGAAGTCAACCAAGTAAGGATCTGTAAGGCTTCTCTCTGGGTCGTGGGTTTCGGGGGTTTAGGTTATACATAACAGTCTGATATAGGGGCCTTAATCTCTATTTAGATTAGGGTTGTGGGGATAGGAACCCCCGAAAACCCTATCCTACTTAGTAAGGCCCCTACATTATTTGCTGAGGGCACTTAGCACGCAGGGCAGAATAAGCAGCGCATAGCAGCGCGATAATTAGGATTGCCCCAACTATAATGCCCCTTACGGCTACCCTCATGATCGTTTAAAACACTTGCGGCTTTTCCTCTACTTTCTGGACCGGGGCTGGCAACAGCCATGCAGCTATGCATATCGCCAACATCATCGGAAAATGAACATGCACTACGTTGGTGAGAGCCCACTTGAGACCGCCTCTAGGGTGAGCAATTGTTGGGCCCTGTAAGTGCGCCTGATCCTCAGTTACCGTCGAAAGGTCTTTCATGTATTTTTCCGGAGCTCTATCCTGAACCGTAAATCCCAACACCAAATTTAGGGGCCTCAATAATTACCTATACTAGTTTGTGGCTTCCTTCTTATAAGTATAGAGAATATGTCCCAAAACCCTATTCTAATCAGTAAGGCGCCTATATTAGACGTAAAGTTCCTAAAGCCCAACACCCTAAACCCTAGACCCCTCTTTGCAGGCCACCGGCCCTGGCACGGCGCAGCCGCCGGCAGCCAAAGGCATTCCACGGCTTTTGGTTGCTGAGTCTTCAGGCATAGGGTATTTAGAGTTTAGGGGCGTAGGGTGCATTATAGGGCCTAAATGACACCCTAAGGGTCCAAAGGACCTAATAATCATATACTTGGGTTTGGATAGTAGTTGTGTAGGTTAGTATTCAGAAGAGTATATGACGATTAGGTACTTGGACCCTTAGGGACACTTCCTTCAGCTTCCTAGCATACTTCTTGTACAATTTATCCCAAAGCCCTGTTGATTAGGGTCTAGATGTTAAAGGATCTGGGGACTTTATCAGAAGTAAACCCTAAACCCTAAACCCTAAACCCTAAACCCTAAACCAATGATGTTGTTTAGATTTGCAGGATCTACTGCAAGATGTGCTCGAGGACCCGGGACTTTCGACCCTTGCCCGAGCTCTGTTGCTGAAGATCCTACCGGACTTGCTGCTAAACTACGGCAAGAAAGCACTACATCGAAGGACCCAAAGCCTAATGCTAATGCAGACACTACGAACCTTTATAATCTAGGGGTCGCCGAACTTTACGTTTTTTGGCATTATACATTTGGTTTATCAGAGAAAAATTAACACTTTTTTGGGCCCGGTTCTTGCAGAAGAGAGGATACTGGACCTTTATAGTAGCCCCTGATAAAGTAACCCTTAAAGGAATCGCTCAAACCCCGTAGACTATGAAGGCCCCCTTTAATACACCAACAATGGTCAGGTCAGCCGCCTGCTGCCAAGGCACGTGCCTCAAACGTTTAGGGCGTAGGGCTTTGCTTGGGTCCTCTTAATGGGAGAACTTTAATAAACTTTTTTGGCCTTACATATTATATAGATCGATAACCCTAAACCCTAAACCCTAAACCCTAAACCCTAAACCCTAAACCCTAAACCGTGCCTGGTTGTTGAAGAAGAGACTGTGGGTTTGGCAGCAAAAACGAGTGAACGAGTGGGAGCAATTATTCAAACGAACACCTTCCAGTTCCGTTTTAGCTGTAGCGTAACATAAACCACAACCTTTTTCTAATGATCAAGGACTTTTCATTAGTAGGCGTGTTTCGGCTTGTTCGTCTTTCTGCATCTGGGCTGAAAAAGCTGATAGATAGATAGATGATATAGATATAGATATATACTTATAGATAGACATACAAAAAAGAGCTCCACCAAACCCAAACCATCCCAAACCCCGAAACCCAAATCATCCCAAACCCTAAAACGCAACCACCAAAAATCCTAAACCCCAGGGTGAGATCCATTTGGTCGCGAAGTTCAGTTCTTCGGGTCTTACCGTACTTCTGGCCCACAAGACCTACCTTTTCGAGGATTTTTTTATAGAAACCATAAGCAGGAACCCTCACAAGGTAGGTCTTTTCGGCTACAGGCAGGCTGGAGGATTTAGCATGTAGGGGTTATAGGGCGGTTAGGGTTTAGTGTTCATGGGCTTCCTGAAGGCTATAAAGCCTACCGTTCTCTTATCATGATGTCTTTGCATATAAAATAATATAGGGGCCTAAATAATTACCTATACTATTTTGGGGGTTCCTGATTATAAATATAGTACAATATACCCCGAAACCCCCTTCTAATCATTAAGGCCCCTACATTATGTCCTCAAAAGTGTAGGTTATTTTGGGTGGTAACGTAGGGCTGAAGCTTCTCCGAGATCTTCAAGCATGGTGGGCTTGTAACAGCCTGCTTTAAGAAATAGGGTTTGGGGGGTTTAGGGTTTAGGGTTTCAACACTGCTTTCGGCGCTGCCGTAGTGGTAAGTGAAGATGGGGAAAAAGCTCTTTGGGCCTAGGGTTTGAGACCCTCAGCGAGACCCTAAGATGCATAAATAGCGGGACACTTACAGGGACCACTAGATAAGGTTTTCATTGGATCCGGGACACCCCTATACAGAGCAGTAAGTTGCGGAGATAAGATGGGCTCAGCATTCAGGATTCCAGGACTAGGGTAATGGAGATTAGGGGTTGTTGGCATTGACACCTGAATAAGTCATTCCGGCATTCGGGCGCAATATAGGCGCCTTAATAATTAGAATAGGGTTTTGGGGCCCATTAAACTATACTCATAATAAGGAAACCCCCAAAAATATTATAGGTAATTATTAAGGCCCCTATACTAAGCCGTGGGTAATGAAGATTAGGGGTTTCTGGCATTGACAGCTTGATAAGTCATTACGGCATTCGGGCCTAGGCGTTTATTGTTCGCACTTTAATGTAGGGGCCTTAATAATTAGAATAGGGTTTTGGGGTACTATAATCATAAGAAGGAACACCCGAAATAGTATAGGTAATTATTTAGGCCCCTACATTACCCCTGAGCACTTATATGAGGAGCATGGTGCACCTGGATTCAGGGTAGCACTAGCTTTCGGGTTAGACGGCACTGGAGTGTACGGCTTCCATGTGGACCCTAAACCCTAAACCCTAAACCCTAAACCCTAAACCCTAAACCCTAAACCCTAAACACTAAACTCGTATTGGAAGCATACTTACAACCTGCTCAACTCAGTTCTCGGAGCCTCTGCCCACAGGACCCTAAAGAGGCCGATCCGCATCCAACCCTCAGGGTTTAGGGTTTAGGGTCTAGGGCTTGGGGGTTTAGGGTTTAGGGTTTAGGGTCTAGGGCTTGGGGGTTTAGGATTTAGGGTTTAGGGTCTATGGCCTAGGACTTTGGCGTTTGGGGTTTCCTGAACAGAGCCGATCAGGGGCTGCAGGACAAGCGTGCGCAGGGCCAACATCCTGACAAAGCGCAGGAGGTGGGGGTATAACGCGTTACATGTCACGAAAACCTGCTGTTACCTTGGGTTCGAAAAATACGTTATAGTGACGATATAGCTTCGTCTGGCTGTAGCTACTCTAGGTACATATCACGAAAACTGCTCTTCCTTAGGACTCCTATTAATTAGACCTGTAGTATTTTGTACCCCCCCCAAGAAGACATTCTCATTAGTCAGACCCCTCTATTAAATCTCTTTCCAGTAGGCATTTGTACCCCCCGCCTCCCAAAAAAACATTCTCATTCCTCCGACCCCTCTATTGCTTCTCTCAGAGTAAGCATTGATGATCGTATTCCCTAAATCCTAAACCCTACCTAGACCCTAAAAGAACCTATCTTGTTCAGGGTTCATATACGGAAATCATAATAAGCAACCCTAAAAAGCCTAAACCCCAAACCCCAAACCCTAAACCCTACACCCTAAACCTTAAACTCTAAACCCCAAACCCTAAACCCTAGATCCTAGATCCTAAACCCTAAGCCCTAAACCCTAAACTCCTAAACCTGCCTAAACCCTACACCCTGCCCCTCGGCAGCTTCAAAGGGGGACCGGAGGTTCGTTGTCGGTTTGATCTAGGGCTCAGAAGAGTGTCAGGGTTATAGACCAAGATTATTCCTTTGGGTTCCTGATTAGGTGTGTGTATATATATATGATTATATGTATATGTATATATCTCTTTATTTATTTATTTGTGTATTTATGTTCATGTTTTAAAGGAGCCCAAAACTCCACTCTAATTGTTAAGGACCCTGCATTACGGTTCGGGTTTAGGCTGAGGGTTTTGGAAAGCAGCAGCATGTTGTTACTTTGTTGCCACGCGCAGTTTTTCGGATTGGTCTTATAAAGGCCTCGATCGTTGGAGCAGCTTTTGGTCTTGGCTGAAGACTGTTCAGTTCTTCGGAGTGTCGCTCCATGCAGATTTCATCCACAGGGCGCGTTGTGGTTTCAGCCTTACTGAGAATCTTTGGATGTCAACCCCCAACACTGGCTTTCGGAATCATGTACTATAGAGGCCAAAAGAATTACCAATACTATTTTGGGGGTTCTTTATTATCAATGTAGTATAAGGGGCCCCAAAACCCTATTCTAATTATTAAGGCCCCTCCATTACACTCAAACCCTACGGCGTTTAGGGTCTGAACTCTGAACCCCTGAATCCTACACTGCTAAATCCTCGTGGTAAACCCCAATCCCGCGCATCCTCTGAGCAGCTCAACCCTAAACCGATCAGGGAATAATCCTTCGAAGGAACCGTCGAAGGAACCCTGGTCTAACTACTACGGTTGATGATATAAACCCTGCATTGCCCATAATAAGGAATATACCATAATTCCCATAGTTTAGGGTCCTTAAGGTAGTGCAGGACTCTAAACCCTAAACCCTAAACATTATTATTAAACCCTAAACCTTAAACCCTACACCCTGTCATCAACCGTACGGCCCTGTCCCACAGGCTGCAAAAGAGACGGAAGAGTGCGAGCCTCAGCACTTTGGGGTTTCCGGGTTTAGGGTTTAGGGTTTAGGGTTTAGGGTTTAGGGTTCAGGGGGTTTCTGCTCTGAGGTTTTGCAGTTCGGGGTTTTGGAACCTCGGCGCTCAGAAAGATGCGGATGTAGGGCTTAGTGTTCTATAAAAAGCTCTCTTTAAGCGTAGTCTAGGGTTCTATACTGGGTTTTTTTGGGGGATCTAAAGTTTTGTAGGGTTCTGCCCTCTAATGACCCTAAGGGTCCAAGAAATCGTTATTTATGGCTTTTGGTACCCAAAGTGGACCCAAAGTCCTATAACAGGGAGTACTTACATACCACGCTATTTGTAGGGTTTGGGGGTCCCAGGTCGGGTTTTGGGATATGGGGTCTTGGGGTTATGTATATAAGGCTTTGCCTCTAGATGGTCTACATGGTTTGGGGCTTAGGGGCTTTGGGTTAGGGGCTTTGGGTTTGGGGTTTAGGAGGTTTAGGAGTGTTCGAGTTTGGGGTATAGTTACCGTATAGTTTCAAGGGTCTCAAGTCCAGGGTTTGCAGCAGATGAAGGCCTAGTTACTTTGGGGTTCTTTCTAAATTCCTACGGAGGGTTACCCCGAAATTCGAGACCTATCAGCATCCTTGTATCAGGGTGCATAAACCCTAAACCCTAAACCCTAAACCCTAAACCCTAAACCCTAAACATGAGGGTGCATAAGTGCTATGGCATGGGGCAGACGATTCGTACGTCAAAAGGTCTGCAAGGAGGCTCGATCATCTTGGGAGCCACGCCTAGGGTTTAGGGTTTAGGGTTTAGGGTTTAGGGTTCAGGGTTTAGGGTTTAGGGTTTAGGGTTTAGGGTTTAGGGTTTAGGGTTTAGGGTTTAGCGGAAGTTTAGATCTTTCCGACCCACGACACTGCAGTCAAAGCCGCGACAACGCTTCTAGAAGTCGTCTCGAAAGCCTCCGGTTGAAGCTTAAACCAGCAAATCCCACTGCCAATCAGCCGACATCCGGAACCCTACCCGACCGTCCAAGGATCCAAGAACTCAATTACTCGGGTTTCGGATGGTAGTTGTATAAGTTGTATGGGTTAGTATTTTGAGGGTATATGATATTTAGACACTTGGGCCCTTATGGCTATCTAGGCCCTCAAATTTCCGACTTGAGGTTTCGGGTCCTTCAGGCCCTGCACAAATGCTCTTAAACCCTAAAACCTAACCGTCTGAGCTTCTACGAAACCATGAACCCTAGACCAGATAAACCCTAAAGCCCAAGGCCCTACACCCGTTTAGGGTTTAGGGTTTAGGGTTCTAGACCCTATAGAGCCCTAAAACCCCAAAACTCCTACACACGAACCCTGCCTTAACCTACCAAAACCTATTTTTTGTAGGGTCCCTATAAATTCCCTAATAGGGTTTATGATAAGAACCTACAAAAAAGTCCGTTATGGTACGTAGCTTAAGGTATATGCCTTAAACCCTAAACCCGAAACCCAGAAACCGCAAGCTACTTTCCGCTCTTACAGGGCCGATGCGACGCTCCTAGGCCGCGTGCTTGGCCCATTAGTCTCTAGATGTTCGGGACGTGTACGGTTGAGGGTTCAGGGTTAAGATCAGCATGTTTGGTCGGTGTACGCACAGGTGAAGCAAGGATAACTTAAACCCTAAACCCTAAACCGTTTATTTTCGGAATTATCACAATCATAGCCTTACCATTGATTTGGGGCTCGCGGGTTCAGCGGTATCTTGCCTGCTGCAGGTGTTAGTTTCGGGTTTCTGGGGTTCAACATCAAGGGAATGGGGTTATTGGCGGATGAAGGTTCAAGAGGCTTGGGGTTTCCGGCTTTAGTTAAAGTTGGAGAGGTGGGCTTCAGGGTTCGCATGGGGTGCGGATCTCAGACTTCGTTCAGGAGGTGTAAACTGGGGCCAACTACACCTCTACTCTCCAATGCAATTTATGTTTTAGGGTTTAGGTTTTAGGGTTTAGGTTTTGGTCAGCTGGTCTCTTTGTCATAGGGTCATAGGGTCGTAGGAATATCACTGGTTAGTCAGAGTAGTAACTAGGTTAGAGCCCTTAGGTAGTTTGGACTGTAAACATCAGAGTACCTAAACATTCCCTTCAACTAACAGCCGGCAGCACCATAGATCCACAATCAGGTCAGTATATGTTATCTTCCTAAGCTTGGGAGGCTTTCCATAGGCTTTGTCATAGGGTTATCCTATGAAGAACATGACCAATCCCTGAAGCCTGCGATGCTTGCCCGAATCCCTAGGTGGTGTAGCAAATGAGGGTCGGAGTAGTGATTTGGTTTAGGCCCCTATGCCTCAAGTGCAAACCCCAAAGATCTGAAACTCGTACTCCCTCAAAACCTACGCGTTAAACCCTACACATGTCCTGAATGCTGGTTTCAGTTGCAGGCCGCGATGAGCTCGAGAAGCGTCCAGATCATGATGCCCCTGGCATCGAGGACGCCGGCCGGATGTTGGGGTTAATATAGAAGCCTGATTAATTACCAATATATTTGGGGGGTTCCCTACTACAACTATAGTATGATGTACCCCAAAACCCTAGTCTCATTACCAAGGCCCCTACATCAGTTTGTTAGGCTCAGGGCCAGTTTTCGGGTTTATGGGCTCATGCGGTTTAAGTTGAGGTCTTTAGGTTCAGAGGCCGTGCGCTGCCAGAAAGCCTCTTTTTAAGCACGTCAGGGCGCTTGCCTTCTGAATCTGGGATGACGTTCCTTAGGGCCGTTAGTGTTCAGTTGTGATCAATTTGTTGGTACCCCTGTTGGTTTGGGTTCAGTTGTATTCGGGCTTTAGGTCTTAAGCCTCATGGGCCCCGTTCCCAAAGCTCAAACCCTAAACCCTAAACCCTAAACCCTAACCCCTAAACCCTAAACCCTAAACCCTCTAAGTTGCAAGGCCCCCAGACTTCCCTAAACCTCCAACTCCTAACCCCTCATGCCTTGTCGCGACAGGATTTCATGAAGATGAAGCAGCACGCCCGCCATTTTTGATGCCGTGGAGAGCTTTTGGGAGCTCGGAGTTGGGATTTTGCTCAAGGGAGGAAGATTTCATTAAATATTTCTAGCAGCAATCGAGCAAAAGAAGCTGGTTTCTGCCAGGCCGGGACACAAGGAGTACCGCGTCCTCGTTGACACCTCGACAAAGTGGCCTGGCACGGCAATTACAGGGTTTAGGGTTCTTCAGGGTTCATAGGACTTACCTAGGGTTTACCCACATCGTACTCGCGTGACCCTAAACCCGAACAGCTCCTCTCTTGAAGTTTTTAGGATTTCGGGCTTCAGTGCCTTGCGGGCTTGGGACGAACCTTAGCGCACACAGCCTATAAGCCCCAAAACCCTAAACACGAGGTCTAGTTCCGGCGCATTCAGTGCAGCCCCGGCTTGGTGCTGCTCGGGTTGTTGTTAGGGGTGAAGGGGGTTTAGTTTTTTAGATTTTCGTGGCTATACCCTATAAACCCCATACCCTAAACCCTAAGCCCTAAACCCTATAAAACCTACAAGACCTAAACCCTAAACCCTAATAGCCTAATAGTTATTGAAAGATCGCGGCTGGTTTCACAGCCGATTCCAGGTTGGTACACTTCTCGATTAGCAGTGGAGTCCTGCAAAGGGTTCACAGAGGGCCATGGCGCACCACTCCTACCTTTTTCCACAACTCTCAAAGACAAGAGCTTCTAAGCCTACCCTCACATGCACTACGGCATGCTACGGGTTTAGACCTAGAGTGTCCGTGGAGGCACTTGCAGGCCTTCATCTGTGACATGTTGTGATGGAACATGTCCTTGAAAGAGTAAAAGGAAGGCGGAGTGCAGCTTTCAACAATAATACCCCAAAGCCTAAACCGCGGAACTCCAGCCCCGAGCGTGAGGCCGTGCAGTGACACCGACGGCGATGTTTACATACAGCTGCGAGCCGCATCCTTGGTTTTGGGGCAGCCCAGTATCGTTTAGGGTTTTTTAGGGTAGATTCGTTTAGGGTTGTTTAGGGAGTATATGTTTGTTAGATGACGGTGTACGCCTTGGATTTTGCATAGGTTTCCTGACACTTACGCCGTTCACTTTGCAGCCTGAGATACCAGTTCTTGCCAGTGGGTTAAGGGTTTAGGGTTTAGAGGTTTGGGTTTAGGCCCTATTGACTTCACTTACATGTGCAAGGCTCGTGCCGAAACTTCCAAGCGACCTATTTGGGCACATTTTCCCGGTGTAATGCATCTGAACATGCCAGAACGCTGGTAAAGATCCAAAAATAAGGTTTGCGGCCGTGCATGCATTAGGTTCCGAAAGCTAAACTACAATGTGTTGCGGGTCCATTCCGAGCCAACGCCCAAAGCCTGAAACCTGGGCACTACCCTCTGGGACAGCTGAACTTGAAACAATATCTTCGGATTTGGCTCGCAGTGTTGGGTTTAGGCTTAGGGGTTAGGGTACGGATCCTGGGGTTATCAGCTTTAGAAGGTTGTAGGGCTTAAGTTCGAGAAGGTTTAGGAGTTTGAGGGTTTAGGACGTTTAGGATTGCCTGACTCGCCAGGGAAATCGTGGCAACACGGGCCTCATCCACTTGAAGAAAGGCATGAATGTCCGAGCCCCAGTTGCTTCATTTCCGGGCTCTCCTGTTACGCCGGCAGCTAGGGCCCTCGCGCCCATCCTTAACTTAGATTTGGGGCTTTGCAGATCTCTTTCCCAAGCTGTGTCACAGTCTACCTTAACCTACCAGAACCTACTTTTTTGTAGGGTCCCTATAAAATTTCATATTAGGGTTCATAATAAGGACCTGCAAAAAAGTAGGGTTTGGTAGTTTAATGTACTGTAGAACTTCATGTTTGGATGGTTGGAGCTCTTGTCGTTGGGCTTTGAAGACTCTGAGCTGCTGGGACTTTGCGTGGGGATCTGAACTGAACGTTCGTGTTGGGCCTTAGTCTGGGATCTATGGTGAGGGTTTAGGGTTTAGGGTTTAGGGTTTAGGGTTTAGGGTTTACAGAATGTTGCAGACTTAACGGGATCTATGGTTACAGAATGTTACAGACTTCATGATTTGGACGAGATATGGCTTTGGGTGACTTGCAGCTGACGCAGGTCCAAGCGAACACAACACCGAGTAGGCCTTCGGGACATGCCATATCGTCCCTTCTTGACCCGAAGAGGATCTTGTTTTACGAATACCTGTAGTCTCCATTGCTGTTCTTTTTTTGGGTTTAACCAATTATATATTAAGGAGTTTATAAGGCATCCCCAAAAAGGAACTACAATGGAGACTATAGGTATCTGTCAACGGCTTTGCCGGGCCAACCTAGAACAGTCCATAAGGTAACCTTCAGCCCTTCGTGGCGACTCCAGACCTTCTGACCCCTAACCCACCCTAAACCCCGTAAACTTTAGGGTTTAGGGTTTAGGGCTTAGGGGTTCTAAACCCAAAATCCTAAACCCTCAATCCTAAACCCTAAACCCGTCTCTTGTGATCTGCGATCTTTGAGGTCGGAACCCGCTTTGAGTTCTCGATCTTCGCCAGGGACCGCCAGATCCAAAACCAGCGCTCTTCTTCTCTTGGGGCTTTGAGACTTTTTCGGCTTTAAGGGGGTTGAGGGCTTCAGGGTTGTAGGGCGCAGAGTTTAGGGTTTTGGGGTTTAGGATTCCACGGGTTAGGATTTTAGGGTTTAGGCTCTAGGGTTTTAGGGTGCTGGGTTTGGGGTTTAGGGTTCTTGGAGAGTGCTACTTGGTGGTAGGGTATGGACCCTGTAAGGCTTCTGTGTACTATACTCCCGACATTCTCCCAAATGCTAAGAATTTCTCTCATTTAAGGATGCTTCCTTAAGGGAACCCTTTACAGGAAGCCTAATGCGAACCTTATAGCCATGCTCCAGAACCTACTGGACAAGTCAGCCCAAACGTGCAGATGGGGGTTTGAGTTCGAGTTTGGGGCCGGGAATTCTCGAGTTAAGGATGCTGACCCTAGGCCCTGGACCGTAAAAGCCCCCAACATCTACTTTTCTTGTAGGTTCTTATTATGAACCCAATAGAAAAAGTTTACAGGGACCCTACCAAAAATGTAGGTTTTGGTAGTTGCAGGTAGACCCTATAAGCCCCAAAACCCTGAGAAAGTGTGCGTTGTAGTCATGGCAGGTTAGGGCACGCTTTTGAGGATTTCTCGGTTGAGCTTTTAGAACTTAAAGTTTAGCAGCGGTTTAGCCTTAAGAAGTATCGAGTATTGAGATCCTATGCACTTTGGCCCGTAAGAAGTGATTTAGACCCTGGAGAATAAAGCCATGCTTTGAACTTGGCCCTAAATCCTAAATCCTAAAGCCTTTAGGACCCCGATTATGAATCCTTAAAAGGTGGGGGGGGCTTGTTACTCAGGGGTCTACATGACCTTCGTTTTCTTCGGCGACGTAAAGCCGGACAGTTTCATGCCCCAGAGTAGACAATCCAGGCTTGGCCTCGTAAGCTACAAACCTCAAATGGGAGGTTCAATAAATCCTGGGGGTCCAAAGGACCCAAGAATAAGGTACTTTGGTTACGGATGGTAGTTATCTAAGTTCATGCTTAGGAGAGTATATGAATATCAGATACCTGGAAAACCTTAGGAAAATAGGGGACCCCAAGATGGGATTGGGTTTTTAGGGTTCGGATACTTGGACCCCCTAAAGCAGGGCACCGTCCATATTCTGCAACGGCTCAACACATCTGTCCAAAAAGATCCTAAGTGGCTGCATGGGTAGTTCTCCAAATTAGGGTCGCTTTCGGGGTCCTTCTTGTAAGGGTGCCGTATTATAATGGGGACCTATTTCGGGGCCCTTATTTAGAGAACTACCCACATCGGGGATACTTGGATTGACCATCATAACAATTTCTACCCTTGAAACCCCTACTTTCCATTATGTAGGTACTTAGGATACTTTGCGATACCAGTAATCAAACCCTTAAGGAACCCTATTAGAACCACAAAAGAAGCCTGTTATGGTAGGTACGCAGGATCCTGTGTGTCTGAGCAAGCTCTACTTGGAGGCCCAAGGGACTTAGTAAGTCGGTTATAATTGGTGTAGCTCCATTTAGGGTAGATATATCTCTACTTAAAACTTACCCCTAAACCCAACCCTACACCCAAAACCCTAAACCCCAAGCCCTAAACTCTAAAACCCTATAAACCCTAAACCCTAAAACCCTAAATCCTATTGACTAAGTCCCCTAGGCCTTCAAGTAGCGCAGGATGTGGGGCACGTGGAGACAATCAGACTGGCAGGGGCCTCGGTCAGCCCAGACCCTCCAAACCCCCCTTCATTAGGGGTTTAGGGTGAAGGGTTTAGGGTTTCAGGGTTTAGGGTTTGGGGTTTAGGGCTTAGGGTTTGGGGTCTAGGGTTTAGGGGTTTGGGTTTGGGGCTTAGGGTTTAGGGCTTAGGGCTTAGGGCTTAGGGCTTAGGGCTTAGGGCTTGGGGCTTAGGGCTTAGGGTTGAAGGTTTGGGGTCTGTGGCTTAGGGCTCAGGGTTTAGGGTTTAGGGTTCAGGGTTTAGGGTTCAGGGTTAAGGGCTTTGGGTTTAGGGTTTAGTGTTGCCCTCCAAACCCGCTTCGTTGAGGAATATACCAGGGTTGATTAAAGGGTTCATTAAGGGGATCTTTAAGGGTTCTATAAGCGAATTAAGGAAATATGCTTCAAATCATAGTAGGATCCATCCGATGATTTGTGGGATATTCCTTAACGCGATTTGGGAAGGTCTGGGAGCTTTTGCAGCCCCTGGAACCCCTGCACCCAAACCTTAAAAATGCCCTAAACCGATCAGGGTTTAGGGTTTAGGGTTTAGGGTCTCCTGATCCTTACATAACCCGGGAAAGGGAGTACGACCAGCTTCGTGCTTCGAGGTTGGATGTAGGGTCAACAAGATTCAGGGCGAAGGATCTAGGGTTGAGGGTTGCGTTAAGGGCTTCGCGGTTAGTAAGGTGCCCTTATCGGATATGTTACCCTAAACCCTAAGCTCAAACCCTAAACCCTAAACCCTTTCCTTCTCGGGCTCTTTCAGGTCTTCTAGGAGGGCTCTGCTGGGCCTTTGCTGTTCCTAGGAGTTACATTGAACTCCACCAAAACCTGCTTGCTGCAGGGTCCCTATATGGATGGTTCTGTAACCCTCGAAGTCATATTATACAGGTTGCCGTACTTTTGTGTGGGGGACCTAAAAAGGGACCCTTATTTACTAAACCACCCCTATAGTCTATATCAGGGCTGATGACAAAACACACTAACAAAATTACGGTAGGACGTAGGTCTGGGGGTTAGGCTTCAGGCTTCGACGATCAGGTGTTGATGTTGAAGGATTGTTAGGGTTTAGCGATTCAGGGGTTTAGGGTTTATAAGGATTAGGACTAACACCCGTAGCCTAAACCCTAGCGCAAACCTGCGACCCTCAGTCCTGCATTGACACCTTCTGCCCGCCACCAACCAAAAGAGCATATAGGTTGAGAACGAGGTAGAGAAAATGGGAAAATGCTTCGACTTAAACCCTATACCCTAAACCCTAAACCTTAAACCCTAAACCATAAGCCATAAATGGCCCGAAACCCTGATGTCCGACACATGCACACATAATATCGGGACCTTAATTATTAGAATTGGGTTTTGGGGTATATTATATATACTAGGATTTTATTAAGGAGCTCCCAAAACTCTATTCTAATTCACGTCCCATTCAAATCCAGAGCCTAAATCAACCCTAGACAGCTAATCTCCTTAAAGCCCACCAAACCCTAGCCCAAAGCTTCATTCTCAAGCCCAGACCATAAACCTTAAACCCTGAACCCTAGACCCAAACCATAATCTTACAGTTTGAATGTCCGCAGAGTAAATCTGACACCTGAATCCTAAGTCCTAAGCCCCGGACCTTGGATCCTACGTAACCCTTAATTCCAGAGCCTAAACCCTAGGTTTAGGGTTTAGGGTTTAGTAGATCTCTGATGGAACCCTTGACAAAACGCTCGAAAGACACGTTGCAGAAGCCCGTTAACGGAAGCTGTTAACGAATCCAAGAATGACCTCTGGTATCGCACCTCCGACCGCTCATCACTGCTCCTCGCGCTACGAGGCCAACGACTCCCCGAACGGGTGGAGTGTCGATCGGGCCGCTTGTTTTGCAAGTTTTTGGCGCTTGGAGGTTCACGGTTTTACGGCTTAGGACTTCAAAAACATAGGGCTTAGCGGTTTTGGTGTTGTTTGGGGTGTATAGAGTTTAGGGTCTAGAGTTTACGGTGTAGGGTTTTTGCAAACAGCCCAGAGGGTCAAAACATACTGCTATTATGGAATTAGGTTCCCAAAACCATAATGGGGATGGCCTTTTGAGACCTAACTCCATAATTTTAGTATATGTGGACCCACTGGGCAGGGTTTTGGAGAAGTCCGATTTAGGGTTTAGGGTTATGGTGTCGGGTTTAGGATTTAGGTTTAGGGTTTAGGATTTAGGGTTCAGACTGCAGTGATGACGGGTTTTGAAGCCTGGACGGTTTTGAGGTCAGGGACATCCAAACCAGCCAGCCAGCACGCTGCAAGCATCCACAACAACAGCTCCAACGACTCAACCCCAATCCAGAAATCCGAGCGGGATTGATGGGATTTGGACCCGACATACCCTGCCGATGCACAAAGGTCTATCTCGAGAGTCCGGAAGGCATCTGAACTCGGCTTTGGGGGTGAGGGCTTAGAATTGAAGTGCTCTGTGATTGAGCTTCAGAGTGGCTCAACGCATTTGAGTTTAGGGTTTTTGGGCATGTTTTAGGATTCTCCTGCTCGCTGAGGAGAGCCTGTTGTGTTGAGCTTGCAACTGGAAGACCAACCCTGTGATGCTGCAACTTCTCAGTGATCCAAAACCCAGCTGTTCAACGTTTTGGTGCTCTTGGGTATTGGGAAGTGAGAGTTGGAAGCGAGCCATTCAGACTTTGGCGTGCTCTGGGTGACTTCTTGTCCGGAGAGGTACTTCAGAAACAAACCGAAGCAACTCCTAGGCACGAAGTTCTTGGCAAGCCGGGTTCCGTATTGTTACGAGACCATGTCTTCCTAAATCAAGTCGGCAGCAAACGACTCAACCGACGAAGCAGTGGTTTCGGCGAGGTTACGACATATTTTGCTTGCCGTGTTCTGTCAGATTCAACCCCTTCCGTTACTTACGCACCAATCACCAGATTCCACAACGTGCTAAGCCACGTAGATTCACAACAGCTAGGCAGCTAGGTTACCGGGATATGGATAGTTGCCCTAAGCCATCTAAACCCTAAGCCCATTGCGACCATTGAAGCGGCCTTATTGTAAGCTTGACATGCCCAGCTTCAAGTCATGTCACGTTCCTTCGGCCAAATCCTACACCTGTAGCCTTGAAGCCTGATCCCCACAACCCTTGGACCTCAAAGTCCTCAAGCTCTCTTTATTATAGTCTCTAGTACAGTGCATTTTGCGGATGAATAGAATCTTAAAATTTCTTAAAAGTAGTTAAACCAGAAAGAGGAACTACAGTGGAGACTATAGGTAGAGTCTCCAAGCCCTGCAACCCGAAAGCCTTTAAGACTCTCGCAACCCCAGGATCCTATAGAACCCTGAGCTCTAAATTGCTAAATGCTCCTACTCCTAAGCCTGAAGGGATTTAGGGTTTAGGGTTTAAACCTTCAACCCTTAACCTACAGACCCTGAAGACCCTTAGGCCCCAGATGGAAAAGCCAAGACCTGGAAGCCTAAATTACCCTAGAAAGGGTCACCGAAAAACGAGCCTAGTTAAAGCCACCGCAGTTCCCCAACCCCTAAACCCAGGAGAAGTCCGTAAGCCACGAAAAAGATCATAAGAAGAGTCCCTAAACCCCTAAACCCTAAACCCTAAACCCAAAACCCCTAAATCCCTAAACCCCTAAACCCCTAAACCCCTAAACAACCCTAAACAACCCTAAACCGTTAAAGATCATAAGAAGAGGCTGGATGGAGTTCCCCTTCGGACAGTCCTTGGGGTGGCCGAACAACCCTGAGGCGACTTTTGAGGGTTCTACTGATGGTTTAGGGTTTAGGGTTTAGGCCACTTTTGAGGGTTGTTTTTTAACGAAGGCTGTATACTTATAATAACCCCAAACCCGTATAATCAGGAACCTTGAAGACTGATATTACCTAATCCATTAACCCTAAACCCAAAATAACCCCTGAACCCCTATAACCCTAAACTACTAAACCCCCAAAGCCTTAAACCCCTTAACCCCTTAAGCCCTAACCCGAAAATCCTAAACCCCAAGCCCCTAAACCCCTAAACCCTGAACCCGAAAACCCTAAGATCCCAAACCCGAAACCCTGGACCCTGAACTGCCCTACACCCCTAAACCCTGAACCCTAAGATGTGGAGTCCCTTGGGATCTAAACCCTAAGCCCTAAACCCTAAACCCCTAAACCCTAAACTCTAAACCCCTAAACCCTAAACCCCAAACCCTAAACCCTACGGCTTTCAGGGGAGGAACAGCGCAGACACTTGGGGATTTTCGAGACGGGAGGTTTCGGGTGTGAGGCCTCGGCTGTGAAGCTAAGAGGTTTGGGGGTTTAGGGGTTTAGGGTTTTAGGGTTTGGGGGTTTAGGGTTTGGGGGTTAGGCTTAGGGTTTATAGGGGTTTAGGGTTTTAGGGGTTGTAGGGTTTTAGGTGTAGGCTTTAGGGGGGGTTCGAGGGTTTAGGGGTTTAGGGTTTTAGGGTTTTAGGGTTTACTGTTTTAGGCTTTAGGAATTTAGGGATTTAGGGGTTTAGGGGTTTAGGGTTTAGGGTTTAGGGTTTTAGGCTTTAGGGATTTAGGGTTTTAGGGGTTTAGGGGGCTTAGGGTTAAGTTTAGATGGTTCTGGGGGCTGGGGGCTTCGAGGGACTTAACACATTGTTGTTTAGATGAGTGTGGCCTGTCTGTGTAATTTAACGATTTAACGGTTTAGGGTTTAGGGTTTAAGGTTTAGGGTTTAGACTCTATTCGTTTCGTCATTTTGTTTGCATTAGCGCGGGCTCGGTGGAGCGCAGAAGCCGAAGCACGGCTTAGGGTTTAGGGTTCAGGTAAACATGGCATAATTCCTGCAGAAAGGGCCATAAAGAGGAAGCACAGCCCCATAATCCCTAAACTTGGATTACAAAGGCTTAGATCCAACAAGCTGAAAGCTCCGAGCCTTCAAGCCCTAAGCCGTAATACCCTGGCCCTAACCGAAACGTCCTACACCCAGGGTTTAGGGTCAAAGACTCAACCCCACCTAAACGGTCATACCGTACCATTTGTTCGTAGGGTATTTAGTCTTATGCTTAGGACCTGTTGTTCAGGGTAGTAGGTACCCTAAAAAAGGGGTGGGGTATGACCCTCTACAGCGAATCCCAGAAAGTTGGAACATAGGTTTAGGAGGGGCTAAATGGAGTTACCCCTAATATAACCCTACTTATAACCGACTTACTAAGCTGGGCCTCTAAGTAGGGTAGTAGGTAACCTAAAAGGGGCAGGGTATGACCCTGCCTGATCCTAAACCCTAAGCCCTGAACCCTCAGCCCTAAATCCTAAACCCCAAACCCCAAAGCCGTAAATCCTGCACCCCACACCCTCAACTCTAAACCCTAAACCCCAAGCCCTCAACCCTAAACCCCAAACCCTCAACCCCAAACCCTCAACCCTAAACTCATAACCCTAAACCCTAAACCCTAAAGCCCCAAAAACCGTAAATCCTGCACCCCACACCCTCAACCCGAAATCCTAAACCCCAAGCCCTCAACCCTAAACCCTACACCCTAAACCCCAAACCCTAAACCCTAAAACCCTCAACCCTAAACCCTAAACCCTCAACCCCAAACCCTCAACCCTAAACTCATAACCCTAAACCC
>CAJNDV010034823.1:12226-27837 GCA_905221635.1 Symbiodinium sp. CCMP2456 | reverse complement strand
AGAGGGAAGAAGAACCCTAAACCCTAACCCCTAAACTTAGAATCAGACCAATGAAGAGAAGCCGAGACTCATTAGACCATTCAGCCTCTGTTAAGGGTAGACTCCTAAATAGTCGTGCACCCCAAACCCGAAATCCCAGCCCTGAACCATGAACCCTAAAACCCTAAAACCTTAAAACCCTAAAACCTAAAACCCTAAACCCTAAAGCCCTGAACCATGAACCCTAAAACCTTAAACCGCTACAGCCCAAAACCCCAACAAACCCAAGCCTTAAACCCAAAACCCCTAAACCCTAAAACCTTAAAACCCTGGGGAAACCCTGAGCCAGCATCCCCAAACCTAACCAGAGGGTTTAGGGTTTAGGGTTTAGGGTTTAGGGTTTAGGAGCACTGTCCGCGCCGGCTCACAGCTGATTTTCCGCGGCGCCACAACGCCCGCCGCCGATGTCACGTGCGCCCGCAGCTCCATGCAGGCCCGTGGGGTTTCTGCCTTCGAGTTGACGAGTTTATGGATGTTTAGGGTATGTATAGGGTTTAGGGTTTAGGGTTTAGGGTTTACGAGTTCATGGATGTTTAGGGTATGTATAGGGTTTAGGGTTTAGGGTTTACCAGTTCATGGATGTTTAGGGTCTGTATAGGGTCTAGTCAATGCACATGAGCTCCCCAGAGAACCCCAATACCCCTTACATAAGGAATGTACCTTAAATCAGAATATTAAGGCCTCTCTAATTTAAGGTTTATGCCTTAATTAAGGGGTATTGGGTTCTCTGGGTCCATACGTTTGTAAAGGCTTATTTGTCTTCAAGGCACCTTGTAAGTTGCGGGGTATCTCAGCAAGTGTCAGGATTTGGGGTTTTTGAAAGACACTGCTGTTCGGGGTTGGTGGGGTTTAGGGGTTTAGGCGCTTCAAGCGGGGGATGCTTCAGGGTCATTTAGAGAGCAAGGGCGGTGTTTTGTGCGACTTCCTAAACTGCGAGCAAACCAAGGCTGCCCTAATAATCAAGGTAGTATTTAGGGTTTCGGATTTACGGTTTGGGCTTTCGGGTAGGGTTCCTTGAATTACTATGGTCCAGTATTCACCCAAACCCTACGATATGTTGTTGACAGATGATGATGACGAATACGCAGAAGAAGATGATGGTCATGTTTGGAGGATGCTCATGTTCGACGATGTTGATGCTCATGCGGAATTCCATGGTGCTAATGATGAGCAGATGCTGTTGGTATATTATATGTATATATATGTGTGTGTATATGTATATGTATATGTACATGTATATGTATCTGTATGTACATATATATATATATATGTGTATGTATGGGGAGCAGGAAGATGACAATGTGTCAGCATGGTTTGAAGATGCTTCTTGCCAATGTCATCTTCGCAACAAGTGGACGAAGAGACACTATCGGCCCACGCCACTCTGCAAGAACAACGGGTGCTCGGTTAAACGGTTAACGATCGATTTTCGTCAAAACGGCCCTGAACCCTACACCCTAAACCGGTGCTTTTCGTGGTAAGTTGCTGCTTCTTTTTGAACTAGAGAAGAATCCTGAACGGTTCACGGGGCCCAGAGTTGGCTGTTTTGGGTGTAGGGTTTAGATCTCCGGTTGGTTGTTCTCCTTTCGGGGTTCTTTTGCTAGCCTGTACTTAAAGGATCATGGGACCCAGTAACCCGGGCTACGAACAGGGCAACAAAAATCGTAGCTCTGTTAGCCGCACTTGAACGCACTTATGACCTTACTTACTAAGTCCCCTGATCCTCCGCGTATTGAGCGTTACCAGGACAATGGTGCAGGAATCTAGGAGTGTAGAAGCCTAAATCATTACCAGCATGATTCTTCAGGGTTCCGTATTTTAGTCATACTAGAAAGGAGCCAAGAACCCGATTCTAACAATTGCGGCAACTGAAAGCAAGGCAGCAGATAGGCGGATCCCAAGTGGATGTCGGGCTTGGATTGCACTAGGAGTTGAGCCTAGCTCTTATATTGAGACTTTTTGGGACCATGATTTCGGGGAGCATAGTCTCTAAACCCTAAACCCCAAACCCTAAATCCCTAAACCCTAAATCCCTAAACCCTAAACCCTAATATTTCCGAGTCTGAAGGACTGCCAGCTGTTGCAACAGTGGTTCAGAGCCAGAGATATGCCAGCATGCAGTCAGTAAACATCGCTCAGCTATACTGTCAAGTCAGCTTCAGGGTGCCAGAGCCTTCTTTAGGGTGTAGGGTTTAGGTTTTAGGGTTTAGGGTTTAGGGCTTAGGGTTTAGGGTTTAGGGAGGGTTCAGGGTTCAGGGTTTAGGGTTTAGGGTTTAGGGTTTAGGGTTTAGGGTTCAGTTCTGAAGTGCGAGGCTGAAAAGATGTACAGAGAGTGCAGCAGGGTGTCGGAGCCAAATCTTGTTGTTGCCAGACGGGTTAAGGGGTCTAGGGTTTAGACTTTATGGTTTAAAGCATGTTGACCCCTAAAAACTAAATCCTAAACTGATCTCCATGCATCTCCCATGCCTTCTCATGGATTCCGCTTTGCGCCGCTGGAGCGCGTTCCGGCGCTCTTGTCATCCTTCGGGGCGATCGAGCCAGAGAACGCGCGGCGTGTCTTAACATTCCAGGGTCTAAGGGTTTAGGGCTTTAGGGAACTTTCGGGGTTTAGGGCTTTAGGGCTTTAGGGAACTTTCGGGATTTAGGGGTTTGGGGCTTTAGGGGTTTAGGGCTTTAAGGCTTTAGGGCTTTAGGGGTTTAGGGCTTTAGGGTTTACGGGTTTAGGGTCAGACTCCTGGGAGGATCCAAAAAGGGTAGTTGTCTCAATTAGGGTCCCTTTTTACGTCTCCAATATAGTACGGCACCCATACAATAAGGACCCTTAAAGGGACACTACTTTAGAGAACTACCCAAAAGTAGATCCCTTAAGCGGGGTTCCTTTAAAGCACACTTTCGCAGTTTAGGTCCCAAATTAGGGGATCCCAATAGCCTCAATCCTTCAAGAGTCATGTATAGGGAATCCCAGCACTCATTGTCCTGAATCCTGTTTCCAACTTTTTGGGGTATTGGCATTAAGCTACAAGAGCCTTTAACGGAATGCTGCTCTAAGTATTCAGGCTCCGTTTTTTTTAGGCCCTAAACCCTGAACCCTAAACCCTAAACCCTAAACCCTAAACCCTAAACCCTAAACCCTAAACCCTAAACCCTGACCGTTTTTGGGGGGGCTTTAGGGTTTGGGATTTCAGAGTGCTGCCTCGCCTTGCGGGTGTAGGATTTGGGGATGGCCCATGCATCTTCACCCAGAGAACCCAATACCCCGGTTTAGGGTTTAGGGTTTAGGGTTTAGGGTTTAGGGTTCAGGGTTTAGGGTTTAGGGTTTAGGGTTTAGGGTTTAGGGTTTCCCCAGAGAACCCAATACCCCTCAATTAAGGAAGATTCCTTAAATCAGAATATTAAGGCCTCTATAATTTAAGGTATATTCCTTAATTAAGGGTTTAGGGTTTAGGGTTAAATCAGAATATTAAGGCCTCTATAATTTAAGGTATATTCCTTTATTTAAGGGGTATTGGGTTCTCTAGGCAGGGCCAGTGTCATTCTGACGATGAGCATGGCTTCTGTGATCCTCTTCACTGCCTGGCGCACCGTGATGATGGAACCCTAAGCCCATGAACCCTAAACCCTAAATGGCTTAAGATGTTAGTTATGGTAATAAAACCGTAATGAAAACGATGTCTTCTCGCATGCTCGTAGGTCTTCTAGCTGCTGTCAGGGAAAGGCTGAGAGTGCCACTAGCACGTACTTCTCGGATCACGGAACTTAAGGATTCAAAGGGCTCCATAAACGGTTTCTATAAGGCATCTATGTGATATATATATATATATGTATATATATATATTAATCTGGGTTTAGGCTTCTATGGATCACGGGACTTAGTAGCCGGGCCACTGACACGGCAACCATAGCCATAGTTACTTATCATGTACTGATAGTTGTATTCACGAAGTCCCCAAAGCCCAAAGCCTGATAGAACCCTATATAACCCTTACAGTTAGGGTTTAGGGTTTAGGGTTTAGGGTTTAGGGGGTTTAGGGTTCAGGGGTTTTAGGGTACAGCAGCCCAATTCAGCCCCTATAACCTTACTTGCAACGTCGCCTGATCCTCAAATGAAAGGCGTGGGTCTTGGATTCAGGCTGTGTAGAGTGCTCGGGTTCAGGGCCCGTGCCTGATAACTTCCAGGTACCTTTAACCCTCTAACCCCAAAGCCCTAAACCCTAGACTCTAAAGCGTAAATAAGCCCTCTAAAACCCTAAACCCTCTAACTCTAAACCCTAGACCCTAAGCCCTCTATACCTCTATACCTCTAACCCTCCAGCCCTAAACCCTCTGGCCCTCAAACCCTTCACCCCCCAACCCTAAACCCTAAACCCTAAACCTAAACCCCCTAAACCCTAAACTCCGAGGAAAGGGGTCTCCCACGTTTAACCCCACGCCCGAAACCCTAAACGGTTAGAAAGGGGCGTCGAGTTTGGGGTTTAGGGTTCAAGGGTTTAGGATTTTGGGGGGTGGGGGGTTTGGGAAGTAGGGTTCAAGGGTTTAGGATTTAGGGGCTTGGGGTTGAGGGTGCCCTAAACCCTAAACCCTAAACCCTAAACCTAAACCCTAAACCCTAAACCCTAAACCCTAAACCCTAAACCCTAAACCTAATTAAACCCAGGTCTAAGAGCTACGGAGCCGTTTCCAGAACAGATGCAGAAGTCTTGAAACCAGTTGGCGAGCCCTCAGCCCATCACATAAGAAGACGGTTTAGGGTTTAGGGTTTAGGGTTTAGGGAATCAATAAAGCAAAACTTGCTATAGAATAATGAACTACAATATAGTAATATGTTAGATAACATCCCTAGACCAAAACCCAGGGAACGCTAAACCCCCAAACCCTGCAACCTAAACCCTAGAATTTATAAACCCCCTTGAAAGCAGCCCTGAAAGGAAACCTAGAGCCCCAACTAAGTCCCCTGATCCTCCAAGCAATATGCGGGCTGAAGTAATTACCTTCTTTACTATAATATAATAATAATAAAACCTTTTTCTAATTCTAATTCTTAAGGTCTCAATACTAAACCCTCATAGTTGCCCTTATAGTAATAACCCTTTTGGATCGTATTCTACGCATTGCGGCCCCTTCTTTAAGGCTCCTCGACGACTCCGACCATCCAGCGCACTGGCCAAACACCAAGCTGGCCGCTTCGCTCGGTACAATAATTTAGGGTCTGGGGTTACAATAAGGGTTCCTTTACGGCTTCTTCTAAGGGATCAAAAAAGGCGCGAAAGGGTTTCAGGGTTTAGGGTCTACTTGGAATATAAGACAATATGATACAATAATGCACTACAACATAATCCAGTATGATGCAATAGAATACACTATAATACTATATAGCAGAATGCACTGATCTGCACGAGCATAGTATACTACCACGCGTTTGTTAAAAAGTTTGGGGATTCCTGTATCACGACTCGTGTTTGTGAGTCTTCTAATGTCTGATCTAGATTCCGTTAGGGTTCTTTAATGGTTCTGTAACGGTTTAGGGCTTATTGGTCCCCGAAACCTTATCTTAAACACCAGCCCGCTCTACACCGTAACCCTGGAGCCTAGACCCTAAACGTAGGGTTGATGCCATAAATCCTGCATTACCCAGAACAAGGAATATACCATAATTCCATAGTTCAGGGTCCTTAAGGTGATGCAGGATTTATATCATCAACCGTACTATAGACCTTAGATCCCGAACCCAACCCAGGGCGACACCGTGGGGAGGTCTCACATTATAGGGGCCTTCATGTTATGATTTGAGGTGTGTTCCTTTTAACCCTAAACTTTAGGCCCTAAACCCTTGATTAAAGGGTCTTGGGCTTTCTGAGATCTCTGGGGGCTTCTTGGGTTCTGAGGCCGTGGCGGGTTCTTGATGCTCGACGTCGTGAGCTTTGAGATTCGGAACCCTCCCCCGTTCCTATCATGTTCGACAGAAACTGTCCGGATGACTGCCATGCGAAACTGCCCACTCTGACGATATTTGCGGACATGATGATGGTGGTGATGATGCAGGCGATGATGATCATGATGATTATGATGATGATGATGGTGATGACGACTGCTGTTTTCAGTGTTCGTTGTTGTTTTTTGATAGTTCGATCCTGCCGCTGCTGTCCCTGCTGCTGCGTTGGCTGCTGATCCTGTTTAGTTAACGAAAGGATGATCTGGCTATGATGTCGATGTTGCTTCCTACTCCCATGTCTTTGGTAACACTCGGTCGCAAGAAGTTGACATGGTATAGCTATCCCAAAACCCTGTTGAAAACTTGAAATTGTAATGCCCCTGATGCTCTAAACCCTAAACCCTAAACCCAAAACCCTAAGCCCGACTCCCTAAACCGTCGTCATGCGCTGTCAAAGACCTCCCCCTCTCCAGGCGGCGTATCTCAAATCCCGGGGGTTCGACCGGCAGTTGCATGATGGAAGCCTGGCAGAACTCGGAGTAGGGTTGAGGGTTTAGGGATTTAGGGGTTTAGGGATTTAGGGATTTAGGGATTTAGGGGTTTAGGGGTTTTGGGTTTTTGGGGTTTTGGGGTTGAGGGTTTTAGGGGAACCTTGGACTAAGACCCTAAAGTCGAAGTCCTGCATTTCGGGGCATTTCGTCTGGCAGGTAGAAGCAACGGGCAAGAGGAGCGAGCAACTACGGCATAACCACAAGAGCAACAAAGACACGAAGACATCATGAGTAACCACACATACAAGGGTAGGAACGGTTGCATTAGCTACAAGAGGCATTCAACACAGCAGTTACACTGAGCATGCCAGAAGGTATGAATGCGAATAGGACACAAAAGCAGTTCCGTGTGCTTATCCTGCAGCTTCATTCTTACTCACGATGATAGGTTAGGCTCTTTCGTTGAGGCGGTATTGTTGTCATCACTGTTCGAGCTAGCTTGGGAGTATTTGCAGGCTTCCGTGTACGACCTGCATTGCCCTCGCTGTGTTGTTTCAGTCTCCGTGTCACAACGAGCGTTCTTATCCCCTAACCATCCTCGCGAACACCTTTTACGATACTCAGCATGACGACGGCGATCATGACGATGATGGTGGTGATGATGATGACGACAAAGATGATGGTCGTCGTCATCCTCGTCTTCAGCATCAGCATCAGCAACAGCAGCAGGAGCAGAAGCAGTGGCACAATCACCTTCAGCACCACTGCTAAGCATCCTGAACAGTTACCAAAATTATACTTGTTATACATTTACTACAAGTATACCTTAAGGCACGTTTAACATCTTTTTCAAGAAACTTCCCATACGTTTTCACAAGACTGGGTTGTGATGCATGGTCAAGATATCCTGAGTGTTTCTACAGCTCACCCTAACAGGCTCCCCTTATAGTATAGGCGCCTTTATAACCACCTATACTATTTTGGAGGGTCCTTATTATAATCATGGTATAATATACCCCCAAACCTTATTCTAAGGCCCCAATTTAGATCCAGTAAAACATCCTTCTAGGCTCCCCTTATAGATACCTGAACGCCTCATTGGGAACAAGGAGGCAATAAGCATCCTCGGTTCTTGAGGGTAAGTCCTTCGAGGTTGTGTGGGGCTTTGTCCTTAAGTGCTGCTACGTTCCGAGCTGATATGGGGTTATTCGGTGTTATCATGTAAGCATGCCTTTGCAGTGTAGCTGCAGACACGGTGGCTGCACATTTAGAGCTTTGTAATGGCAGCCTAAATAATCACGTACCGGTTCCTTTTTGCTTAGAAGTACAGGTGTAGTATTCAACAGTGAAACACCGGATCTTCATCCAGAGTACCTTGAAATCCTCGGTATTACGCCTGAAGAACTGCCAACATCTTTTCTTGAAAATCTGGCCCAACTCCATATTCTAATGATTAAGGCCCCCCACATATTGACCTCAGGAAAGTGGCCACAGCTCGAGATCGCGGTGCGCTGCCACGACGAGGAGTATGGCCACACGTGGCATCTTGGGCAACATGATCACGAAGAGCCTTCGCGCTCACTAGATCACCACCAACTTATCAACTAGCACAGGGTCTGCTCAATCTGTTGGATAGCCCCAAGCCCTGAACCCTAAACCGCAAATGATGGTGCAAAAGTATCAGCATAGTGAAAGTATACTGAAATAAGTAATGAATGACTTTTGAATATATACTGAGTATATACTGAATGTACTATGTACCAGCATGGAGTGAAAAGGCTCAGGTCCAAAGGGGGTGGGCAAATTTGAGTCCGAGAGCCTGCCGCGCGCAGAAGCTGTTTACATATAGTTTACATATAGTTTGCATATATATATATATATAGATAGATAGATAGATAGATAGATAGATAGATAGACAGACAGATAGATAGATAGATAGATAGATAGAACTGAATAAAAACTAGAAACTATAGACATATGTGTATACATTTATAGGTATTGTATGTTCTGTGTTACATATTATTCTGTATGTTCGGTCTTCTATATTGTGTATTCACATCGCCTTCAGAAGCTGCTAGCTGAGGTACCGCCTGGACTGCAGTGTGTGCTACCCAGGCTTGGGGGCTTTGAGGAGAGGGGTGTGGGAGGGCAGATCAGGGTTTAGGGTTTAGGGTCTAGGGTTTAGGGTTCAGGGTTTAGGTTCTAGGGTTCAGGGTTTAGGAATTAGGGTTTAGGGTTTAGGGTGTAGGGTTCAGGGTTTAGGATTTAGGGTTTTTGGGATTTAGGGTTTGGGATTTAGGGTTTAGGGTTTAGTGTTACAAAGCTGAGATGCTTTCCGGGACAGAAGCTGCTAGGAGCCGCAGGGCTCACTGGGAAAGGGAGTACAGAGAAGGGCCAGAAAGGATGGGCCTAGGGCCCCTACTCACTATTTGGGGGTTCCTTATTATATTTACAGTATAATATACCTTTGGGGGTTCCTTATTTAATTTTATAGTTTATAGTATAGTATACCCTAAACCCTAAACCCTAAACCCTATACCCTGAAACCCTATTCTAATTATTAGGGCCCCTACTCCCCTCACCCCCTGCTCCCCATCGGATAAAGGCGCACAGGTCACGCTGTAGCAGAAGTGACGTTGAACAACAAATCCTCCAAGCAATAATATAGGGGCCTAAATAATTAGAAAAGGGTTTTGGGGCCCATTATACTATAATAAGGAACCCCCCAAAATAACATAGGTAATTATTTCGGCCCTTGTTTTAGGTACCCTGAGATTTCGTGAGGCCGAGGGTGTTTCCCAAGCAAATCTCCTTGAAGCACGAGACACAAGAGCGCATGAACAAGAAATCCTTGTGCCCTAGTATAGGGGCCTTAGTAGTTACCTATACTATTTGGCGGGTTCCTTATCTAACTATAGTATAGTATACACCAAAACCCTATTCTAATTATTAAGGTCCCTACATTCGAGCCCTTTGCGAAGCTGTTAGGGTTCCCCCCCAACAGAACCCTTGTTACAGTTCCTATGCACTGTCATCTGGACCTCACAAGGGGCTTCCCTGGAAGCTGCTAGTGAAGCCTGCCCAAGGCGACGAGAGGTACACCTGGTTCACCAGCAAACGAGCTTTGGCTGCCCCAAAGCGGGTTACATAATGGACTTATTCATGAGAAAGGGCTTTGCGCTACGGAATAGTATTGGTAATGGTACTCGTTAGATATGCAGGCTTCCGTATTAACATCTTCCGAGCTCCCCTATTGCTGCTTGCAGTGGGGGTTCTCAGAACGGTTTTGAGGCCTTAGGGAGATTGGTATCAGGGCCCTATAGCATCTTGGCTACTCGTTGCTCTTGTTCTTCTTGTTAGTGTTTGCTTGTTCGTTTCTGTCGCGATTTTCGGCTTTCAATCAGCTTCTCAAGAAGCTCGGGTGTTGAACTGCCAGCACAATAGTCACTGGGCCTCCGACGACGTTAACCGTAGTGTTGTTCGGATTTTCTACCGCAGATAAAGCCCCAAGACTCCAAGCGATAGTGTTTAGGGTTTAGGGTTTAGGGTTTAGGGTTTAGAGTTTAGGGTTTAGGGTTTAGAGTTTAGGGTTTAGAGTTTAGGGTTCAGGGTTCAGGGTTTCGAGTTTCGGGTTTAGGGTTTAGGGCTTAGGGTTTAGGAACCTGAGCACAACCTGGCAGCTCGGTGATGCAAGGATTGCGGCACTTCCGCGAGAGGCTTCATGATCCCATCAAGGGAGAGCTCAGTGACAGAGCTGCGAAGAAAGGGCTTGCCCATAGGCCCCATAGTAGTTCCTTTCTTGGGGTTCATATTTAGAATCCTATAAGGTAATCCCAAAAAGGGAACTATTATGGCGCCTATGGGTACAAGGATGTTCCTAAACCCTTAAACCCCAAACCCTAGACCCCTTTGGGTCCAGGGATTTTGGGCTCTAGGGTGTTTTGCTTGGTGAAGTGCCCTAAGCACCCACCGCGGGGCTCTGAACGTTTAGCACCACGCGAAGCTCCGGCGCACAGAGATGTAGAGAGTATTTTCTGAAGCAGTGTACTAAACCCTACACCCTAAACCCTAACAAGTGCCCCCAACCCCAAACATGCCCAAGTACTCAATTCTCTTTGAAAGCGCACGAGGTGAGGCCTCTCCAAAACCGCCAAAGCTCGCCCAAAACCCCTCGCCCAAAACCCCGATATAGTCTACCCCGAAAGGTTTAGGGTTTGCGGGTTTAGGTTTTAGGGTTAAGTTCAGGGTCTATAAGAAAAACCCTAAATCTTAAACCCTAATCCCTAAGCCCTATTTTAATTAAGAAAAACGGAGGTGAGGCCTTGTGATACAATCTACCCCAAACCCGATTCCAACCCTCAACCCTGAAGCCCAAACCGTTCCTAAACCCCAAACCGTTTCATAAACAACCCTAAAACCTAAAACCCAAACCGTTCCTAAACCCTAAACCGTTTCATAAACGACCCTCAACCCTAAACCCTAAACCCTCAACCCTCAACCCTAAACCCTAAACCCTAAGCCCTAAACCCTAAACCCTAAACCCTAAACCCAAAACCAGGTGAGGCCACCTACTGCCAGTACTTCTCCGACGCGCCCTTTGCCCGACACGGAGGGCTCGCCGCTCGTCTCTCGGAGGCTCCACGAGCCGGTTTTTTCGGGTTCCTTTTAAGGGGATCTATAAGGGCTTCTGTAGGGTTTAGGGTTTAGGGTTTAGGGTTTAGGGTTTAGGATCTATAAGGGCTGCTATAGGATTTTTATGAGGTACTATATGGGGTAGTTCCCTTAAAGGGTTTAGGGTTTAGGGTTTAGGAGCCACAAGGGCTTGTGTAGGGTTTCTATAAGGGTACTATAGGGGCAGTTCTCTGAAGTAGGGTCCCGGTTTTTAGGGTTCATCATTTGTCATTATGATTGCAATTTTCGTTATCACTCTTGCATTCTGTTCTTGGGAGTAATTTGAAGGACGGTTGTTTAAGGGTTGTATCGGCTTGTTGCAGGCGTCCGAATATAGGTTTTTGTTGGCTGTACGTCGGGTAAGGGAGCTTTTCAGGGGTTATTGTGTCAGGGTGTTCTAGACAAACGCTGTAGAGTTTCAGCAAGGCGCTATAAGGATTCGCCATCGCTCCCCCGTCTACTTACAGCGGTGCACAAATACCCTCGCCGCAATGCATCAACGCCTTGTTAGGGTTTAGGGTTTAGGGTTTAGGGTTTAAGGACACCATGACCAAAAGGTTTTTTCCATGCGCAGACACAGTCGCGACCCAGATGTAGAGGGAGCCTTGACAGGCGAACATGATGCGAATCTTCAGGACGCCGCCACACTTGAAATGTATCTACTCCTACGTAGGACTACCATGCAAACTCTGCACCATGCCATGGCTGGAGTAGGAGTTTTGCAGCAGCCAACGGATAAAAAACAAGATCGCACCGACAAACTATATATATATATATACTACTATATATATACATATATTATATATATATAAAGCTAATTCCGCAACGATTTTGATTCATCTGCCTTCCGGCTCACCTTTGCGAAGACAGCATGCTTTCGCTAGCCGTCGCAAGCTGAGACGACCAATCGGAGCCTCAAAGCAGACCACAAGATGCCGGCCTTGTAGGGTTTAGGGTTCAGGGTTTAGGGTTTAGGGTTTAGGGTTTAGGGTTTAGCGTAAAGTGTCGTACACCCTGAACCCTAAAGTCCACCTACGACCTGCACAACCCAAACCCCGCGATCGTAAGCTGTAAACAGCTTGAACTTTACACCTCAAAGAACCTGAAGGCCTTAACCCCAAAAAGCAGTGAAACCCAAACCCTAAACCCTAAACCCTAAACCTCCAAAATGGCTACGGGCTCAAGGTCACCACGAGGACGAATCCGCAGCCGGACAATGAACGGCTCGCTGGTGCTCGTCCTAAGTGTGACCTGCTTTCGTTTCATACTGGGTGTGTCCTTTTCAACGCTTGACACCCCGTATGGCCCGCTTCGCGATGTTCATGGTGCTCTCGCATGCCTTGATGGCTCGAGACTGTGCACTCCTGACGGATGGTACGACCATCTGGTTCGAGCCTTTTTCATGGCGCCGGGCGACCAAATAGCACAATGCATTTGCTGCTATTTCTGGTATTCAGTTTGCAAAGTCTTTTGGTTGGGCCAGGTTGCCAAGATGGCAGAGAACGTTTTGTTCGTTTTGGCTCAGTTTGCAGCTGCAGTCGAGCAGGACTTCACCTCTGTTCTCAGAGCTTCAGGCTTGTTGGCTAGTTACACCACATCTCGGGTATTTCCTTCCCTTGGCATGATGGAGCAACACATGTCTGGGCTCGACCGAGTCTCACAATCAACATCAGAAGGGTTGACTGAGATATTGCAAAAGCTGACGAAGCTTGAGCGAAAGACCCAAGTTTCCATGGTCGAAAGAGCCGTGCTTTTGCATCCTAACAGTGAACGGACCTTGAACGAGTCTTCCCTTCAAGCCGCCGCACCCTCAGGACACATGATTCAGGAGACTCTTGGGGCAGAAGTAAATGAACTTTCTAAAGATGTTCTCAAAATGAGACTCATGGAAGGTTGCAACTTCGACGAAACATTTGACCCCAAACTGATTTGGGCGGCGCAATCACAAGGCAGGTTTGAAGACACCTTGATTTGGTCTGAGGTACCATCCGTCGTTGAGAAGCTGGCAGAGTTTCTTGATGAGGAGCAATACCAGAGATGGTGCAGGCCCCACGGGTCGTCCGCAAATGCTGAGCACGATGATGGGTCGTTCATGCAAATACACCCACTCAATGTCAACGAGGGTGACGAGCTATTGGACATGTGGGTTTCCAGGCGGTGCAGGGTAGAGTTGAATGAGTTCTTCGAGCTGTTGCGACGTGATGAAGGAGCTGATTGTAGGGATGTGGCGTGGACTTTGAGGGTGGCTTCCCATGTTGTGCATCGGTTGGTGGCTGGACTGCAGACGATTGGACGTCTGCTTCATGAACGTGTTGGTGCTACTGGGCGTGTTCCGCCACAACATGTTCGTGAACGAATGGCCGCCAGTCTGCGAGATGTCCTGAACACCATGGCGGAGAACTGCCAGATGGTTGTGGATACTACGGTGGAGGAAGCATGGCTGTCTCCTGAGTGGCTTCCGGTTATGGGGGTGCATTTGGAGCAGCCACAACATGTACTGGTGGGTGCTGGTGAGTCCATGGGTGTGCTTCCTTCTACAGCATCGGCTGTTGGTCCTACACTGCATGATCGTGCTCCGGATGATCTTCGTGCAGTACCTCAAGGTTCTGGTGCTGTCCTACCTCCACCTGTGGGCGTACCTCCTCGTGATCCTTCTGGACATCTTCAGTGTGATGGTGCCGTAAGCTGGGGGAATGGATGTGCAGAGGATGTGGATGACGCTTCGGGTGTCTGCCTCCCTGTGGTCGACGTGAATGCTGTGGTCTGGGATGGTGGGTTGTCTTCGGCTGTGACGGGATCTATGGATGGGACACTGTCTGAGAGTGCTGATGTGAGTGAACAAGTTTGTGAGTGTCCTACTCTTGATGCAAGGGTTGAAGCTGCTGAGTCACTGCCTGTGAGTAGGGATCGTTCTCGTAGTCCCAGGGGTGTATCTCCTGATGTCAAGGAAGCATGAATTTGTTTCACCGTTGAAGGCCGACAGGGCCAGTGCCGATTTGGAGCGAGTGGGTGCATTTCAACTTAAAAAAAAACCTAAACCTTAAACCCTAAACCCTAAAGCCTAAACCCTAAACCCTAAACCCTCCCAATCTAAGTCTGGGACCACTGCTCGACTGGGATCCTGGTGTGGCAACCTCACGAGGCTCTGGTCTTCGGGTGTTTTTTGCGTTCCTCTTAAGGTTTAGGGTTTAGAGTTTAGGGTTTAGGGTTGAAGGTTTAGGGTTTAGGTTGTAGGGTTTAGGGTTTAAGGTTAAGGGTTTAAGGTAGAAGGTTTAAGGTTTAGGGTTTAGGGTATAGGGTTTGGGGGTTAGGGTTTAGGGCTTAGGGTTTCTGTTTGAGGGTCGTGGAACTGTACAGTGTTAGGGCTTCACTGGGGACAAGGATCCTTCTACGGCTTCGAAGACCACTCATGCAGCATGAAAAATGGAGGCCTTGCAAGGCTTCTACAACTTACCCACAGCATACCTAAAGATCATGGGACATCAGTGCTCTTGACTTCAATGACGGTGCTTGTCACCTTAGTTGCTAAGCCCCCTGATCCTCCAAGAGATAGTAACCGCACTCCGCCAAATGCCATAATCGGAGGATCCTTGTTACACTCTTTGTTCAGGTAGTGCGTTTTATTCATCACGGGATCTCATTAAGCTTGAGGGTCTTTTGAGGTTCGGGGCGTATGCAAGCTTGAGTTGTTGATTACCACGACCACGACCACTACCGCTGCCACTACCGTTACCACTAGTTTTGAGAGTTACCTATTATAGGTATGATATAATATACCCTAAAACCCTATTCTAATTATTCAGGCCCCTACATCACCACTACCTCTACCCTAAACCCTAATGCCTATACCCTAAACCACCACCTCCACTGCTCCCTCCTCCGCCTTCGTTGTTGCTGCGCGGCAGGAGCGCTGACAAAGGCGAGCTGCCGCAGGAGCTCTTCGTCTTAAAGGAGCCCTTTAGAAGGAACCCCTAGGTAGCCTTACCCTAAACCTTAAACCCTAAACTCTTTAAAATTTAAGGGAGCCTTTTAAAAGGAACTGCTTACAGGTACCCGAGGTGCCCTTGAAAAGGCCTTACAGGGGCCTCTAGAAACGGAACATTTTTAGGAAACCCTAAACCCAAAACCCAAAACCCTAAACCCTAAACTAAAGCTGGTGATGCCTGTCGCGACGTCTAGGAGCCTATGGCATCGCCAGCGCACGCGCGCTTAGCGACGGCATCCGTTTCAAGAACGGATGCTTCCTGCCTGCAGCTGAGCGCGAAGAGTTAGCTTCGTGCTCCGTACCGCATTCGTTCCCTTCGGAAGGTGCATTGCGCTTCCAGCGTATAATAGTTGCTAGTAAACTTTATTACCCTAAAGCCTAGGGTCTGGAGCCTAAATGGCTCGTAAAGTCTTGAATTACGGGCCGGAAGTAGCCGTACATATGGCCAGTTTGGAGCGGGCGCTTGGACCCATGTTGCGGATTGTCCAGGGCCGGA
>CAJNDV010034820.1:8011-21564 GCA_905221635.1 Symbiodinium sp. CCMP2456 | reverse complement strand
GGGTTTAGGGTTTGGGGTTTATTGTTCAGGGCTTTTAGGGATTTAGGGTTTATTGTTTAGGGTTTTTAGGGTTTAGGGTTAGGGGTTTCGGCGCTCACACTCAGGGCTTGGGGTTTAGGGTCTAGGGTCTAGGGTCCTCAACGCCTTTTGCCTTTTTAGAACAACGGTTAAGCCCTAAGTCTTTTTTCATCATTACTTGTGCAGCCTGAAGGTGTGAGCATACGGAGGTTCAGCTCTCATGACTAATCGCTACACCCTGATTCCCCAGGCCCTTACCAACAAAACACAAACCCTATACTCATCTTCCCAGTGAAACTTCTCCCAGGCTTCCACGGGTTTGCATGGTTTTGTTCAGATATGTTTTCCTTGGCTTTGAGCACGCAATCGCCAAGGTTTCGTCAAGTGTTCATTTTTTGCTTGGTTGTACAGTTTTCGTGAGGTTTTCATAGAGTTACGCAGGGCCCTAAGCACTGGATGATGGGCTTTGTACGGTTCTGTGAGGTGTTGTCGAAGGCTTCCAGGTTCCGCCACCACCGACGCGGCAATAGCGGAAACTGCTTTGGGATTTTGCTGCTTCCTAACCCACGAAGTCGGCAGCATGAAGAAGAAAACCCTAAACCTGAAGGCCTTAAGCCAAGAAGAAAAGCTGGAGAATGTCCTTCCTGGCCGCCAAATCCATACTATAGGGGCCGTAATAATTAGAATAAGGCATTGGGGCCCATTATACTATTATACTTATAATGAGGAACCCCCAAAAGAGTATAGGTGATTACCTATCCTATTTTGGGGGGCTCCTTCTTATAAGTATAGTAGAGTATACCCCAAAACCCTATTCTAATTATCAAGGCCCCCAGAACCCTTATGGTAACCCTTATAGAACGCCCTTAAGGATCCCTTGAAAGGAACCCTATTCAAATTATTAAGGCCCCTAAACCCTAAACCCTTGTAGTAGCCCTTATTGAACCCTTTAAGGATCCCTTGAAAGGAACCGGCCCCCTACATTAGCATGGCTGCTTCTTCAGGCCCCGGGTGTGTGAAGAACCCCAAGGCCGGCAGAAGCCGCTTTTAGGGTTTAGGGTTTAGGGTCTAGGGTTTAGGGTTTAGGGTTTAGGGTTGAGGGTCTAGGGTTTAGGGTTTAGGGTTTAGGGTTTTTTGGTTGAAGGAAGTCTCAGACAAGGAACCCCTTTTTGAAGGGAACCTGTACAAGGAGCCCCCTTAAGTTTGTGATACACTTCTGTTTAGGGTTTAGGGTTTAGCGGTTTAGGGGTTTTGGGTTTAGGGGAACCGTTTTCAAGGAACCCCCTTGAAGGAACCGTCATCTGCAGCCCGAGGTGCTGGAGGTTGCCGAACCGAAGGGCGACTTGAGGCGGTGGGACACGAAGTAGGCGGCAGCCTAGCGCGGTGCAGAGGGCCGAGGGGAGGGCTTCTTTGCAGGATTGCTTTAAGGGGTCCCTCTAAGGGGTTCCTTCAAGGGTTCCTTGGAGGGTTCCTTGAAAAGGCAGGCTTGACGGGGTAGGCTTCTTTGTAGGGGACCTGTGAGAGGTTCTTTCCGATCGCTATAGGAGTCGGGCTGTGGAGACGTGTCGGATACGTGCGGCACAGGCCAGACCGGCCGTCTTACTGACAGGGGAAAGCAGCAGTGGGTTTAGAGTTTAAGTCTTTCGAGTCTGGCTTGTACTTTCGGTTCCAGTTTACGAATTTCGACTCTTACAGCTTCGAGAATGTGGGATAGATGACTTCACATGCTACAAGCAAGGCCCACTCCGAGCAGAGGGCTTTCTCTCACAATCAGTCGGAGCAGGGGCTGGTGGCCCCACCGCTCCGGGACAGGAGCAAGAGAAACAAAAGGACACTGCGAATCGGACGATAACCAGAGGGGAACGCACGCTCCACTCACCAACATCACTATTTCATTTCGTAGCTGCATCCAGTCATCATGCACATGCCAGGCAGAGATTCAAGGTTATGCGAACTGTCCACCACACCTTCCAACTGCCCAACATCACCTCTGAAATGCCGCGAAGAAGGGTCGCTGCGGACAAACCGTACTCGCACGGCTCGTGGTTGGGCTGCTTCGTCCTACTGTACGTGCGTAAACACGACAAGAGATTACCCATCACCCAGGCTTTAGACCTAGGAATACATCTGCTGGTCTTTTCGCTCCACAAGTTCAGACTGCAAGTTTACTCCAAATCGTAAACGAAAGTTCAAGGTGGTTTCAGGGTTTCTATGATTCGATGAATACCCAGATCGTTTGCACTGCGCTCCCCAAAACGCACACGCGCTTAGGAAGGCCGTACATCTCCATTTTCGGATACGTCGGTGCTGGCACGAAGGGCAATTGAGCTTGTAATCTGACTTGCCGGCCCCTCCAGCGCACGCAACAGTTGGCAGGGCCGCTTCACAACCCAAAGCTCTCCACCAAAGCCCAAAGCAGCCCAGAATCGTTGAACCTGGTGCCAAAAAACTCGGATCCCAACATCCAACCCTGCAGCGGAGCCTGAAGAAGGAGCCACATCACACCCAGATTCTTCGGAAGTGGGTCGCGCGCCCCTGTCCCAGAAGGCACTTGGGTTCTTAGTTTACAGCAGCTCGGAGGGGTTTGGTATGGGGGGGCCTTGAACAATTAGAACAGATTTCTCGGGTACACTAGAATATACGTCAGACTTACCAAAAAGGAACCCCTAAGGTATAGTACCAATGTTTAGACTTACCAAAAAAGGAACCCTTAAGGAATAGTACCAGTTTTTAGACTTACCAGACTTACCAAAAAGGAACCCTAAGGAATAGTACCAATTATTCCGCCCCTACAGGAGCGTGTAGGCTTTCGGACTCCAGCTTCCGTGCTGGATCTGCTCGGGACCCTCCGTATCGCCCAGCGAAACAGACATCCTCTTTGGTCCAGAGTGTAGTCGAAGCTTGGCAGCACTTTTAACAACTTGAGTATGCAAAAGTCGAAGTTCTGGGGGCTTTGCATGGGTGGCAAAAGATGTGTGGAACGACACTCTGGGTGGGAGGGGTCTGTACTCGAGCAGCTCCTGAAGCTGCAGCACATGTGCATCTACATACACACGTACCAGAACCAGAACCGTATCAGATTTCAGGAAACCCTAAACCCTAAACCCTAAACGTATCAGATTTCAGGTACTCGCTGGGAATGCTGTAAGTAGGGCTTATGGGCTTGAGGTTTTGGGGCGCAATGGCCAAATCCCCCCAAACTACCCCTCGGCTTTGCTTACTTATCCAAGACCAAAACCACCTGGAACAACCTGAAACCCAGACACTCCAAAACCCCTGAACTAAGGAATATACCTTATATTGACACGGGAGCCCTACTATGGCTTCAGGTGGTAATCCTTAATTAAAGGGTTCTGGAGTCTCTGGGATTACCAGAAGCAGTAGCACCTGTTTTGGACCAACATTAACATAGGGGCCATAGGGTTTTGGGGAGTCCTTATTATGATTATAGCGAAGCGAAGTATACAGGCCACTATGTTTAGGGTTTAGGGTTTAGGCTTGTCCAGGATCAGAACGAGAAGAGGCACTGCAACGGAGCAGAGGCGCTACCAATGCGTAGGCCAATGCCAGGGGACCAACACGTAACACCCCTGGACCCAAATTCCCCAAGCCCGAAAAGCGCCCGAAAACCCCACAGCCCGAAAGCCCTGAAACCCTACAACCCAAAAGCCCTAAACCATTCAACATAGAAGGGCCCGCCAAGAAAATAGCGCGTGCTACACCAAAGGAGGGCGCCTGGGATGCCAAGCAGCCCACGAAGCTGCGCAAGAAGCCCTGGGCCAGGAAGACCCGGGCCCAGCGTCCTGAGAGCTCAGAAAGTCGAGGAAGCTGGGCTCCGAAGAGGGTTACCAAGAGGGTTCAGGTTCCTAATGTAGGGGCCTTATATAAGTAGAATACTGCTTTAGGGTCTCTTATGCTATCATTATAATCAGGAACCCCCAAAATAGTATAGGTAATTATCTAGGCCCCTGTATTGCAAGGGTTCCCGTTTCCGGCTGGCTGAACTCATTTATAAGAAGGTTTCGAAATTGCTGCTTTAGGGTTTTGGGGGTGTCAAGGTTTGGGCCCGGTGCAGGGTCTCATCCCAACACTTCGAGCGTAAGTCTTACAGGGAGCCTTATGACATGAAGAGAACTAAGAACTACCCATATGTAGTAAAGACAACAAGCCTGTTTGGCATTTTGGCGGAAAACAGAAGTCTGACTCTCTGCTCTCCCATCCCTGCTTACTTCCTTAATACCCAAGAGAACCAAAGTTCAAACTCTCGACATGATACACACAGCCCTGGAGGAGGCCAAAAAGATCGAAAAGTTTGACATTGGAGAACCAGGCTTCCTCAGCGCCATCAGCAATCCCGTGAGGGTCTCGCCGCTCATTTCAGGGCTCAAAGTCAGTCGCCTGTGGCTTGGTGCGGGATTTACGGTGGTACGGGCGGCTAAGGGGTTAGGGTTTCAGGAGTCAGGATTTCAATTGTAGGGCGTACGGTTTTCGCCGTTCAGGGCTTAGGGTTTTAAGGTTTACGGTTTGCAGATTTACGGCTATAAGTTCTAGGGGTTCATGTGGCTTGCGGCTTCTTCCTGGATGTCGGGCACGAGCTTGGGAGATAGCACAGTATGTCTGGCATCATATGTACCACTGCGACAGCCGGAGCCCGGCATGTCTGCATCCCAAACTTCGCGAACCCCACACCGAAACTCAAGCATGTCAGACGAAAACGATAGCATCGCATCGTATCTTGTGTTACGGTACATTGTGGCCATATGTTATAGGTGAAATGCCCCAAAGCTCAGGGCCACCTTCGGAGGTAGGCCGCGGCCACGGACAGTGGGGGGCCGCCATTCACCTGGCGCTTGGCAGTGGGGGGGCTTCAGGGCTCCGGGACGTGCCAGGCGTGGAACGGGCATGTCGCAACGATGCCCTGCTTTGTGCTTTCCGGCTTAGAGTGACAAGGCACAGTCTGTTGGGGGGAGGCTTGGGTGCGCGCTTTACCGACTGCGGTTCAGGATTTTGATGCCCGTAGGGGTTTAAGCGTCATCTGTCCAGGACGTACGCTTCGAGATTGTGATCAACACGATCTCGGCTATCATCACAAGCAATCTCCATCAAAGCATGCCTAACAGTGAACAGCATTCCAGCATTCCAGTCTCCAGACCATGCCTGCAGGCTTCTTCAAGCTAGCGGCTGCGCCAGATTTAGTGCTCTCTCAGCATGAAAAAAAAGAAAACCAGGCCTAAGTCTGCGGCTCGATCTCGATCGTGACGAAACCCTAAACCCCTAGACCCTGACCTTGAACCGAAACAGAAGCCCCAATTGCCGTCCCAGAAACGGACATGGAACCTGGCAAAGGGATCATGAAGACAACCGTTCCTTTGAAAAAGGAACTACATACAAACCTGCATGCTTGTTTCAATCACCCTGAGCTCTCATCAATAAAACCCTGGTAGTATAGTAGTATCGTACCCTTCTGGAACCCTTCGAGGAGCCCTTACAATACCCTTTCAAGGCACCTTCAGCCTTAGCAAACCCTTGCAATAGTATAGGAGACTTAATAATTAGACCAGGGTTTTGGGGCCCATTATACAATATTTAGAATAAGGTACCCCCAAAAAAAACCTATTGGTAATTATTTGGACCCCTATATTAAGCCTTAAAGACTTCAGCAACCCTCAAGCTGCACCTCAGGCTTCGCGCTGTGCACGAAAAGCGACACCTGCTTGGAAGGATCAGATTTAGGGCTCAAAGCCTTGATGGCATCTGATTCATAGAATGGTATATTAGCGTACCTGATGGTATCATATAACTGTGTGTGATGGTATGCTTATATGATAGACTACGGTATATTGTAGTATATTATTGTAAGGCCAGGGCTTGTGGCTTACAGAGTAGGGGTTTGGGGCTTGAGGGTTTCGGCTCTCCTTCTGATTCTCTCCCTTCAAGTGTACTTAACCAGCTTCCTTTACGGACCCGGCATCCCTACAACTCTAAGCCACCGAGATCATCAGCAAAAGCCCTGAGCTCTGAGTTCCAACAGAGTTGGACCTCGAGCCAAGGCCCCATTCGACCCCCTGAACTCAGGAAAGGCTTGGGGTTTGGGGGCTTGAGGTTTTTCCCTCCCGCCTAGCAGCATGGCAGGGTTTAGGGGAGTTGATCGCCCAAGTGCGGCACCTTAGGACCTTGAGCCCCTAAAGTCTCAGCGACATGAGCCCCTCTCTCCTCTCCCAGGCATTCGAAACGTCCTGACATGAATCTGAAACCGAAAAGACTGAAACCCCGGAGCAAAAAAAGCGTTGGAGTCTAAATCCCTCTTGTCCCTCCCTGAAAGGCGCGCCCTTCTAGCACCTTTTTGGTGAAAGTAGTTGAAAAAAACCCAAAACCGAGACTCCCAAAACCCCGCCCCACCTTGGCCCGCAGCAGCCCCCTGGAGGCCGAAACCACCTGGTCCAAGTTTTTTCACAGGGTTTTGTTCTGAACTTCCGATCCGTGGTTTCTTGAAAAAGGGGGGCGGGGTTGTGGTTTTGTGCATCCAGTATGAGGTATCGTCATATGGCTTTCCACAGAGCTTAGGGCTTAAATGGTGCAGGCTCATGTCTGGACTCGGCTTCTGGAGCCTTGGGGATTCAAGACTTTGGAAGCCTTGAGGAGGTGGGGACGGTGGGGACATGGGAAGATGTTGGCTTCTCGGATTGCAGGTGTAGGGCTGTACTAGAGCTGCCTACATAACTACCAATTCTAGCTGGGCGGCTCCTTATTGTAATTCTAGTATAGAATACCCTCAAACCCTATTCTAATTATTAAGACCCTTACAGTAAAGCGGGTCGCCCTCATAATTGCGTAGCATTACCTATCTTCGTCATCAACGGCCGAGCCTTTGCAGCAAGTCGAGCAGGGTCCGTCCCTCTTGGGAAATAGACGGTCTGAGGATCTGCTGCGGGGCGGGTGCCTACAATCTGCTCACAACTAGACCCAAACCTCTGACATGCTAGTCTGCTTACCCCGAAACGCTGGCAAAAACCGACGATGGTAGGTTCCTCCCCGCCTCATGCGGGTGAGGCGGCGCTGAGGTGATGTCCATGAGATCCGCCTCGGATGGGCAGTATGCAGCTTCGGAGGGGATACACCCGCTATGCGAACTGGGCCATGTCCACACTCCTGAGAAGACCAGCTTCGTCCTTTAAACCTGTACACATCGAACGACTGCTATGCACTGCGAAAGCCTGCCACCTATGAACGATGACGTCCATTCTTTACGGTGCGATTTGAGCGATGAGCACAGTTTCCGTATTCTTTCGATGCTGTTCTTCACGCTGTGAACGACAGCAGGACCCACCTAGAATGCTCCCCTGAAGCCTCGCGGTATAGCACCCCACGTATATGCAGTATACATGTCTCAAGCTAACCCTACATCGTCACCCCTCATCTCTAAACAGCAAGGGTTTAGGGTTTAGGGTTTAGGGCAAACCCAAAGACTGTGCTCTCCTTGAAGCCAACATGGAACCCCGTTAAGCCGCAGCCTTTTGATGGCCAAAACCCCAAAGCTCCAAAGCCGAGACCCCTACACCCCAACTCCGACAACTTCTGCTACACCTTAAGGCTTCTACACTGAAACGTCAAGCCGTTAGACCCCTTAACCCAAAGCCCTGAACCCTAAACCCTAAACCCTAAGCCGTGAACCCTAAACCCTAAACCCTAAACCTTAAACGTCAAGCCGTTAGACCCTTCCCGGAGTGTAACTTCGAAGCTTGAAAAATGGGACAGGGCATACGGGGACTTTGCATAACGGTTTAGGGTTTAGGGTTTAGGGTTTAGGGTTTAGGGCTTAGGGTTGGGTTTAGGGTTGAGGGTTTTGTTAGGGTTTAGGGTGTAGGGTTTAGTACTACGGTACACATATACTCGGAACTCTAGCGCGGAGTAGCGCTAATGTACGGGCCTTAGTGGTTAGAATTGGGTTTCGAGATAATACACTATAGTAGGAGTATAACAAGGAATCCTCGGGATAATATGGGCTTCTTTTGTACATGAGACTATACCTGTAAAGGGACCATGAAGGAATACTTATTCATAAATCCTTCGGACCTCTACATGTCTAGTATTCTGATTACTACTACTATATGATCATTACGGTTGTTACTATCACTAAGAATATGACGATTATTGCTATGGTTGCCATGTTATCATACTTGTTCCCGAGAGGGGCTATCTGTCCGAGGGTCTAAGTGCGGCAGCACGGACTCGGCGAAGTCCATGTAGTCCGGACCTGGGCCCTAAACCCTAAACCCTAAACTTTAAACCGTGGGACCAAGGAAAGCCTAGTGGTTGAGAGCCTCTGGAAAAGTCGAGCTTAGGATGCGTTGGAGCTTTAGGGCCTAATGTAGGGGCCTTCATAATTAGAATAGGGTTTTTGGGCCCGTGATACTCTAATTATAATGAGGAACCCCCAAAATACTATAGGTAATTATTTAGGCCCCTCTATTAGAGCTTTGAGAAACAGGAGCTTACCGGGCTCAGGGGCTTCAGGGCTTCGCGCGTTGGGGCTTGAAGAAGCTCTGAGTGTTCGGCAACAACAATGCTGTCGCCAAACGCATGGTTCGTCGCTCGTACATTCCGAACGGTTTAGGGTTTAGGGTTTAGGGTTTAGGGTTTACGGTCTTGCAGAAGGAACGAAGGAACCATGGGCTCGGACGTCGCTCTGTGAGAAAATGCCTAAACTCCCAACATGCATACTCTAGTCACTCTACACGGGGGCTCGTACACTGAAGCAACGCACCAAAACACCGTATATTGAACCCTGAGTAAACCTCCAGGTACCCAGAGAAGGCTCCATGCAACGTAGCCCACCTGGCCCCTGAGATGTGCCCGAAGGAGGCCACAGCGCCAAGACCTCGAAAAATGGGGGGGGGGAGGGGGGGGCTCTTGTTCTAGAATGTAAGGTTGTACTGTGGGGGGTTTCTCATCGTTTTTCCTGAGGGTTTCAGGGCTTTCCCTTTTTTTGGTACCGGTGATTTTGTACGCGTCTCACAGAATCCAACTTAAGCTAGACTCGGATATCATGGGACTCAACCCAGGCTTAAACCAGAGCCCAGGAGCTCTGGAAGCGCTGGAAAGGATTCGGCATGGGGTTGGGTTTAGGGTTTAGGGTTTAGGGTTTAGGGTTTAGGGTTTAGGGTTTAGGGTTTAGGGCTTATGATTGGTGGACGTTGGGCTTTAGGTTTGGCGCCCAAGCGTGAGGCAAGAAGGCCTCGGGCCTAGCATTGTAGTTCTTCCCTGTCGAGTCAAAAGGCTCTGCGACTGTTGGGGGCCGTGGCTTCCGAAGACGAGCCTTGATCGGAACGCACTCGGCATCGACAAGGGGTTTGGTGCTCTGTGGTCTTTAAGTTGTTGAGTTATGCCACGAGGGTCGGGCACAAGAAGTCTGCACACAGTGTCTCTAAGCTTAGACCCTAAATGCCTAACCTCAGGCACGTCTGTCGAGTCTAACCGCGGCTTGCCGGGGGTTTATCCAAAAAGTCTGTTGACTCGATTTCGAAGTTTTGGGCAGCCCCAACTTGAATCTGAAAGCCCATGCAAGCCCCCCAAAAAAAAAAACAACCCAGCTCGACACCAAGAAGGCTAGGAACTGCATCTGCCAGCCGCGGCGGATCTTGAGCCATGATCCTGGCAAACGGGAGGTATCGCGCTCAAGGAAGTAGACCCTGAGTGACTTGAAACCCTGAAACACCTCAAGCCCCAGCCCTGACCCTGAAGCTATGAAACCCTAATGAAAGGGCCTTAATCATTAGAATAGGGTGTTGGGGCCCATTATACTAGAATTATAATGAGGAACCCGCCAAGATAATATTGGTAAGTATTTAGGCCCCTACATTGTCCCTACATTGCTTCGGTTTGGCTTTTTTGGCGGGGGTTTAGGGACTTCCTTAACCCTCATCCTTTAAGCCCTCAGCCATGAAACTAACTCACAACTCCCCCCGAAGCCTCGAAGAACTCGTATGGGAGTTTCCGAAAATTGGGGGTACCTTATTTTGGGGTCCTGATAATACGGATCCTACTATCTAGGGTCCTATATTAGGGTGTTTGCGGAAACCCCCGTATCTCAAATGAACATCAGAAGCAACAAAACTCTGAGTCCCTGAGTTCTAATGGTATGACTCCTACAACACTTGTGACGCTTGTGGAAGAAGCAGAAACAAGTAGCTGCACGCTGTGGGTGCTGCCAGCTGTGCACGCAGTTCGAAAATGAGTCTATCCATCAAGAAGTATTAAGTCAATACTTGTGCACTCTTCGAACCGGTGTAAACAATTTCTCTGATCTTTATATTGAGAAAAAGAGCACTCAAGGAATAGTACTACTACATATACACATAACGACACCCTAAACCCTAAACCCTAAACCCTGAACCCTAAACCGTAAAGTCTAAGAAAAAGATGCTTCCCAAAAACTCCGCAAGAGGCCTCCAGAGCACCGGCAGGTCCTCCCTGGAGAAGCCTCGGGCTGAGGATCCCCCCGGAGCTTCTTAGAGCTGCGGTGAAGAAGCTAGGGGGGTGAGGGTTTCGGGTTCCCAAACAAGGGTTCCAGAAGGATACTTGAAGCTTAAGGGCTTCGGGCTTCAGGCTGCAGGAGTTAGGGTTCAGGGTGTTTGGGTTAGGACTCCTTCTTGCCCGCTTGCCTGCTCACTTGCCTGCTCTGCCGGGCTGACACAAACTACGACACGGTCAAAGTGTTGGCTGCAAGCACTAGGCCGCAGCCGCAGCTCGTCCGGGGAGCATTGCCAGAAAGCGTCAGGCGTCTGCGAAAGCGAGCGCACGATGACCTGACGGCTGCTCCACATTAGTGCGCCATACTCCTTTCGTGGATGTTCTGGCTCATGGGAGGTAGCCATAAAGGTCTTTTTTGCTAAGTCCTCACCTTCCCCCCCAAAATGTCTGACCCTCACTTCAGCTTCAGGATGCATCGGCATGCAACTCCGGAGACATCCTTCAGAGATCGAGAAGATCTGGAATTTGCCACTTGCGGCGGTGAAAGGTTGAGTTGTAGGTTGCTTCACTCGATAGCTCAGTCAGACGTGCAGGCTTGGACGAATTTGTGTGTAAGGACCTAGTTATAGTTGACCTGGCATAATCAGACTGTTGCCTGGACTTTGATGTAAGGCTGTAGGTTCCACAGACACCCCTTTTCTGGCTGTTGAGACTCATGTACGGGAACGAGCACTTCGTCACCAAAAACTGCGAGGACACACTGGACATCCCAAAGTGCACACTCTCCGAGAAGCAAACCTGAACCCCAAACCCCTGAGCCTCAACCTTAAAGCGAAAGCTCACGTTAGGGTTTAGGGTTTAGGGTTCATCTTGAAGGCTGCCCAAGCCAAGCTCGCCCTGAACCCGAAAGAGTTCGCACCCTCGGCCTAAGACCCAAATGCATCAGACCCAATCAGTCGTGAGCCCGTGAGCCCCATGAGCCTTGGGTTTACTGACTTGAGGACCCTCTTGAAAAACCGCGGAGCTTGCTCGCCTGACCCTCCTGGGTGGAAGGCGGCACTGTCGCCCTTAGCTGCTGCGTGGCCCACTCCAGCGCCGCCTGGCGAGTGCGAGGATCGGCTTGGGGCCTTGAGGGCTGGTAGGGCTTAGGGGTTAGGGGTTCGGCTTTAGGGGTTAGGCTTTAGGGTTTAGGGTTTAGGGTTTTGGGGTTTTGGGGTTTTGGGGTTTTGGGGTTTTGCGGTTTTGGGTTTAGGGGTTTAGGGGTTTAGGGGTTTAGGGTTTAGGGGTTTAGGCTCCCAATCAAGAAAGCCCTCAGAGCACTTCCCAAAGAAAAAGCCTTGCCAAAACCTGTGAAAACCAAGGAATCCCGGAAAAAAAACCCTATAATTATCATCAAGCCCCTGTTCACAAACCCTAAACTTGCCCTAAACCCTAAACGCGCTGAAGAAGAATCCAAAAGAACCCGGCAAGGGAGGCCCGGGGGTCGCCAATCTCGCTGAGGCTTTGCAACAAACGTACCTGTGGGCTTGTCTTAACTGGGAGTTTCCGAAATTAGGGGTACCTTATTTGGGGGTCCTTATAATAGGGATCCTATTATTTGGGGTACTATATTAGGGTCCCCTATTTTCGGAAACCCCCAACTGGCTTAGGGTTCAAGGATTGGGGATTGGGGTTTAAGGTTCAGGGATTCGGGTTTGGGGTTTAAGGTTCAGGGACTAGGGATTAGGGTTTAGGGTTCAGGGATTGGGGCTTAGGGTTTACGGTTCAGGGATGAGGGATTACGCTCTCACGCTCGGGCTTTGGACTTAGGGTTTAGAAGCTTGGGGGGCAAACAAGCATTGTCGGGTCTTTTCGCACACGCTCGGGGAGCCGGTGAACTCTTCGTGCAAGAGCCGTGGCCGAATGGAATTTGATGCAATACGTTTAGGGTTTATTGTTTAGGGTTTAGGGTTGATGCAATTCCGAATTGGAGCTGAAATTATTAGTCCCCAAACCCAATTACGCGAAAAACCCTTTCAGGGATTGTCAAGACTCGGAACAGCCTCACCTTCATTTGGGCTGCTTGAACCATCTCTTTGGGCTTAGCCGCCTTCATGGTCGCCCCACTTCTCTACGGATACCCCAAGAGTAACTAGGGTTTGCACTCTCACAACTCGGACAAGCCAGGCGAGGGTTCATAGGTGCAGAAGTCGGCGTGACTAGGGTTTAGGGTTTAGGGTTTAGGGGTTTAGGGGTTTAGGGCTTAGGGTTTACACTCTCACAACTCGGACAAGCCAGGCGAGGATCCATGTGTGCGCAGTCGGTGTGACAAGTTTAGAGCTGCCGATGCTTTTTGGTTTCGGGTTTCGGGTTTTGCATGAGCGACTTGACCTTACACTAAACCAGGTTCTCGGCCAGGGCACGACCAGGGACAGACGCCCCTCCCGCACGCTGCCCGAACATCGTCGGGGGATCTCCAAGGATAGGGCAGCATCACCTTAAGGTAGCATCAAACATTGAGACATGCGGACCCCTGGCTCATGAACTGCGCAGCTTGAAGGGCCCCAAAGGTTTGGATTCGAGCCAGCGACTTCGCACGAGGAGCATCACACGCAGAAAGAAAACAAGCGTCGCCATACTTGCAGCGAGGTTGAATCGATGCCTCTGCCGACGGTGAACTGCAATGCTTTCCCACGGCCTTCAACCGTCCATAAGCCCTGAAAGTCCTAAGTCCTAAGCCTTCAAACCCCCCAAGTCTGGGGGCCTTAGTATTTAGACTGGGGTTTTGGGGCCCATTATACTATGATTATCATAGGGAACCCCAAATAATATTGGGAATCATTAATATTATCCTAAACCCTGAACCCTAAACCCTAAACCGTATTATTATTATTACTACTACTACTATTATTNNTATTATTATTATCATTATTATTATTCCGGCCCCCTACAGTAAAGCCCCATGAAACCACCACAAACCGGGCTCGGCTCCCAGTCACCCAGAACCCTCGCTTGCAACAAGAGTCCTACTCACAGAAAGCCCTCCCATCCTCGGCAGTCTGTGAGAAGGGTTTAGGGTTTAGGGT